>CAUYQG010052168.1:0-22870 GCA_963574415.1 Tarsius wallacei
ACCAACTCTCAGCCTGGCTCGGTGGCTCAGCCTGTAATCCCAGCACTTTGGGAGGCCGAGGTGAGTGGATTGCCTGAGCCCGTGGGTTCGAGACCCGCCTCGACAACTTGGCGAGACCTCATCTCTACAATAAATCAAAAAATTAGCCGGGCGTGATAGCGCACTCTTATAGTTCCAGCTACTCGGAAGGCTGAGGCGGAAGGATCGCGGAGCCCAGCAGGTCGAGTCTGCGGTGGTCGGGAGCGGCCACTGCACTCCAGTCTGGGAAACTGAGTGAGACTCCAACTAAAAAAAAAAAAAAAAAAAACAGATGACAGATGATGGTAAGAGGTGGCCCATGGGCCATAGTTTGCTAACCCAGGCCCAGAGCTCAACATTAAGCCTACACTGAGTGAAATAACCAGATTTAATAAAAGGAAGGACTATTCCAAACATGGTGAATGGAGCATTTTGTTTCATTTTTATAAACAGGATAAGTCCTCCTCACTGCCTGGATACAATTCCTGGGTCTTCCTGCCTGCTACTCTGCCTAAGAAAATGTTTCTGACATTGCAGTGCATCTAATACCACAGACACTGAAAAGCAACATTTGACACATGTATATGTTTCAGTTTTGTACCAACTACAAAGAATACACAAATGAAACTTCATTCCTGTCTTCAAGGGTCTCTTACCCAGGTCATGAGGATCCATTTTTTTTTTAAAGTAGTATAAAGGTAATCAATATTGTAAGCTAGGGTCAAGAAACCCCTTGGTTAGTGTTGGTATAAAAAACTAAGGGACCTAGACTTCAACAGGCTTCAACCTGAGAAGGCAGGGTAGCCCCAGTCTTGGTGACAGACACCTTGCACTCTGGTAGTTAACAACTATGATAAATGAGGCAGAAAAGTAGAGTTAAACTAAGGAAGTTTAGTCAAAGAAGAAAAGACCACAAAAGACAGAAGCAGGGAAGAGTGGGTGGATATTTAAAGGGTTATTGTGTGGAGGAGAGACTCAATTTATACCATATAGTTTGCAAGGAATTCTAATTATTTCACATAGCTCAAGAGTTCAGTTCAGCCCAACTGAAGTTCTCTACTGAACAAATACTAAGTAGGTCAGTAAAAGCCTGACCACGTGTGGGTTACAGTCTGGATGGAAAAATAGAAGTAAATACATAATTAAACAGGGCATTAGGGAAGGGATTCCTAAGAAAATGGCATTATAAGGGACTTTAGGAATGACCAGGATTTGTCCAGAAGAAGGGGGTGGGAGGCAGTCTACAGGCAGATAGGAAAGCATGGGCAAATGCCCAAAGCATAGAGAGAGCTTGTCATTTAGCTGGAACAATGAGAAGTTCAATGTGGCTAGAGAGTGGAGACCAGCAGAAGAATTAACTGTCTCCCAGAGATGCTGGTGAAACATTAAAGGGCCTAAACCAATTTGTAGGTTGTAGTGATTTTAGAGGTGGAATGTGGCTCAACTTGAGGAAGAGGTGTCTAACATTGCTAGAATGCTGCCCATCCATAGAATTTTCCAACAAGGAAGCAAATAGCCATCTTGAGGGAGACTAAGGAGAGAATTCCTGCTCTAGAGAGAAGACTGCATTCATTAGAAAAATGCATGAGGTGTGCCTAGCATTGAACAAACCCAGGTTCAGATAGGGACTCTGCCTCCTGCCATCTGGGTGACTCTGGGCTCAAGTTCTACCGTCTTTAAAGGGGCATAATCTTACTGTTCCTAAGGGTTGTTGTGAAATTTAGAAATGATGGATATTATGAAGCATAACTTTCCAACACATAGAAGGTATTCAGTAAATAGTATAGATACAAACTTCCTGATTTTAAATTATGATCATTTCAATCACACATAAAAGGAGAACAGTATAATGAACATTCACAAGCCCATAAGCAAAACTTAAATGCACCACATTTTATCATCTTTTATTTCTGAAATATTTTAAAGTTGGACATTAAGATATTCCACCCCTAAATATGTCGGTCTATATTTCTAAAAATTAAGGGCTTTTCCCTATATCAGAGCACCTAATAAAATAAAGAATAGCATTATAGGTATTTCATGCTTTTCTTTTAAACAAATGTTGGCTTCTTATGACAATTTTTATAAAAATTATTTTAAGTGCATTCACTAATTCACATGCAGACCTACCCTTTTTGATCTTTTAAAGTTCCGAATCAAGTTCTCAGTACTAACGTTCCCCAGAAATACTTCTACTGCTTGCCTTCCTCTATTTAGTTCAGAATAAGGTTATGCAATTCTTACTTTTGCATGTGCAGCAGGGGGATGCACCACTCTGCCATAAGTGCTCTGCAATGTTCTCTACATTTAGAAAAAAGTGTTCACCTCTCCAAAGACAGACAGTTTTAACTTAAATTATGTCTCTGCAACAGCCATAAAAGAGAAGAAGCACATTTGTACTAGCACCATTTATAAGCCATTTCTTTTTCTTCCGAGGCAATTTTCACTTCCAGGTGAACACAGACCATTCCCTTTTTTCCAGCTTGCATCTGCTATGACATTTATATTGCGTTTACTTATTAATGGATCATTTTCTCCTGGTCTGTGCACACAGGGGGGTGTGATTATCACAGTCTCCAATCCCTAGTCGAGAGAGTGGCAGATGCCAAGTGCTTAATAGAGTGTTGATTGAATGACTTTATGAATGCAGGAGAGGACTTAACAGCTCTAGTCATGCTGTTACTTTGCTCACCAAATCTTCCTTTTTCAGACAGAGCATAATCAAAGTTCTGCTTAGATCATACGATCTTTGAGTCTGAATTAACAGATTCTAAATGAATAGAGTTTTCTGGTAGTTTCTTACACACCCTTAAGACATTTCGGTAATCGTTAAAAGCATCCCCACTTGTGTTTGCTCACATATTTCCCAAGAATTAACCTGCAGTCCACTTTCGATGGGCAGAAAAAAAAAGAAAGAAAAAGAAAAAAAAAAAAAGAATTAATCTGCAGACCAACTGACACTCAACAAAATCCAGAGGCTAAATATAGAGATGTGGGGTCTCCTTTTTCCTGCCTTTTAAATGAGAAGAATTCACCTCCACTGTTTGTGGCCAAATGTGACTACTACCAACAATAGAACAGGCGGCTGTGAGACCCATTTTTGGTGGAGTTTTTCTTCTTTTTTGGCAACACGCAGGGTGAGAATATGGCTGCCAAATTCTGGAGCCCTTCAACTTTGTGCCAGACTTTGTCAATTTCAAGAACCACCTATTAGAACAATTTCAAAGAGACGGGTTTTAATCCAACTCAAGATTGAGTTTTAGGAGTTGTCCATGTACTCCTGGCTCTTGCAATGTCGGAAAAGTCCATCATAATTGATTCTCCCCACCAGTCCATGTGATCTCTTCCTCCCTCCCTCTTTCTCTCCCTTTCTTTTTTCTTTCTTTTTTGACTGAATACAACTGGCATTCCTAAGACAGAGAATTCAGAACCAGGGCACATATGTGACTGTAGTATCCTCATAAATCAACTTATGCAAAATACAAGCAATTATCCACTTTTTACCTACTTGAATAAAAGGAGACTTCTTTTTTTCCTCCCAAGAACGATCTAAAAATCTACTTTTCTTGGCAGATTAAGTTGTCCATCCATCTCCAGCCATTGGTACTTGTTTAAACTGGTATAATGCTTCTGCAACGGCTGATCCTAAAAGGTCCCCAAATTCATACCTAATCTAGAGATAAATGCAGCAATCAATCTTTTCCAGGGTCTAAGAGAGCTATTGTATTCCAACCAATGACGTAGCATGTGCAACTATTGTTATGGCTTTCTGCCCTAATGACTCAAAATGAATCTATTTAGACAATCTAAACTGGCAGAGGCATCCTCAACAGAGGGAACATGCATCAGAGAGTGGGTCATTATTGAGGTTTTTTTCTTTTTTTTCCCCTGAGGTTGAGGGAACAGCTGTTACTGGGACTATTACATCATGAAGATAGTGTATTAACACCAAATACAGCAAAGGCTATCTTTGAAAACAGGAGCTACAGACTAGACTATAAACCAAACAAAATCTTGTCCAGGTCTGTAATGCCTCTTTTCCCTGCCTGTTCAGGTGAGTTTGACTTTAGCACATTTTGCTGAATAAAATGATTAAGTGGCCCTACTATCTCTGTTTTATTCTTTCTCACTCTCAGAAGAAATAAAATAACTTCAATAGAATGAGAGTGAGAGGACAGTAGAGTAGGTTGCAGTCTTTTAAACACAAGCTGGCTCAAGGCTATCCTCCAAATTGGGGAAGAATCTGTTAAGGGGCTCCGAACCACCGTGGGGTGTGCCTAGGCCCCAAGTCCTCAAACATGAAGGGAACTGTGTGAATCTACTGGGGTTTCCAGGAGGAACAGCTGACTTCAAAGTCCAGGCCACACACAGCTGGGCTAAATCCTAGCAGACCATCAAGACCACCACTGTGACCAAGGACTGGCAACAGAAGGAAAGCTGCCAGTTTGGACAGAGGGCATCTGCCTTACCTAAAGATGAGAACATGCCTTTTGGCTCTCTCCACAAGGAAAGGGAACAAGGACCCAAACAAAATAACAGGGGAATGGACATAAGAGTGTTTTAGGTGAATGACTCTAATTGAATCAAACAACAGTAAGAGAGTTTTCCTGTCTAGCTTTGGAAATGACCCAAGGAGGCTGGACTGGACAGGGTTGGCAATCCAGGTGGATGGGGGGGAATCCAGATTGGAGCTTACTCCAGAAACGATGACGGGGATGGGGGTGAGCAGAACTTAAGACCAAGAAGCCGAGTGGGAGACATTTTAGTAGGGAGCACTTACCCTTCTGGCTCACAGAACTTTGGGACTATAACCCAGAATTCACCTCCCTTGAAAACCCAATGTCTGGGGAGAAACAACTGCCAAAAAGCAGGCTGTGTTCCTCATTGGCCTTCGTGCCTTCGCTTCCTGGATCAGATGTCTGAGGGTGGGTGACCTACCCGATCCCCACACAGCACACTGCCTAGTTTACCTCCCCCTCCTATCATGATCTTCCTGCCACCTGTGCTGCCAGGTCATATCAGTTTGGGGTTTAGAAAGGCCTCATTTATTCCCTCATTCACTCAGCTAGTACATATTTATTGAGTATCTACTAAGTGCCAGGCCATGCTGCTTGTTAGTGATAATATGGTGAGCAAAACCAGGCAAGGTCTTGCTGCATTCATGGACTTATGAGTTAAATGGGGGAAAGGGGTGAGTAACAGAGAGGTGCTAATTAGTCATGCAGATAAAATGAAACTTTAAAGCTCCAGAGGCATAATTAATTAGCATGCAGTTCTTATAAAATGTAAATTGCCCGGAGGGCTTTGGTTTCTGCCAAGGATGCCAGCATCCAAGTCACTACCACCTTCTTCCATTGCTAACATATCTGCCAGCTCCAAAGTGGCTGGTTTCAGGGCTGTCCAAGACCCCAGTGGTTTCAGCAAGGCAGCCTATTCAGCTTTCCCTGGCTGTCCTAACTGCAGGCCCTCTGCCTTGAGGCAAAGTGTGAGGGAAGTAAAACAGAAACTCCCTGTGTGACAGATGCCCAGCTCCACTCAAAGTCACTCCTTTCCTCTCAGCCCAGCTTCCCTTAAAAATGCTTTAATTCCCAGGAGACAAGGTGGTCCTTCATGTGTAAAGAGCTCTAAGGAGCCTGCCTAATCAGACATGCCCAGATACACCAGGACTCAGCTTATACCAGAGATGGCAAATTGTCTCTCATGCCTGCTCTGATCTGTGGGTGATGCCCTCCAGGAATACTAGGTTGAAAAGGGCTTTAAGGATGAAAAAGAAATGATTGCCATGAGTGAGTGATGTCTGATACAGACATGAAAAATAAAGGGTCCTTCCTATGTCTAACTTAAGCTATAAATACTTGCATTACTCATTCAACAAATATTTGAGTGCCTAGTAAGTACCAAACGTAGAAGGATAGGAAAAAGAAAGAAGCCCCTTCACATCCATCACTTATTCATTCATTTATTCATTCATTCATTCATTCAACAACTACTTAAAGATCACCCACTTCGTAGCAGGCACTGTGCTTGGTGCTGGGCATAGATACAGTGGTGAACATGAAGGACTAGATTTTGCCCTCCTAAAACTCAAAGTCTCATGGGAGATAAAAACAATAAACAAGTAAACAAATAATTTCAGATTAAGACAATCTAAAGGGATAAAGTGACAAGAAATTGCAGGGGAGAAGGTACCCTTCAACTACGGCCTCCTCTGTGAAGATGGTTGAACTGAGCCAGAGAGGTAGAGGAGGAGGGACCAGATCACAAGGAAGAGTATTACCAGGCCGGGGGGAGGGGTACGATAAGTGTAGAAGTTAGGAGGCAAGAATGGGCTTAGAAGCAAGCCAGTGGGGCTGGAGCTGGGGAGGAGTGAGGGCAGTGGCACCAGATGGGTTTGGGGGTAGGCTGAGCAGTGGGCAGAGGTAGGTTGAACACCCTAGTTGGGGGTTGGGTTGTATTACATTTTTATGTTTTCATAGTTATGTTTATTTAATTATATAAACGCTGTGATATGCACCTGAGGATGCAGTGCAGGGAATGATTTAACTTGTGCCCTAAGATTGTCCCTGTGGCTGTGGTGCAGATGGATCTTAGGACTGAAGAAAAATCAGCACCACAGCTTCCTCACCTGTAAAATGGGATGCTGGACTACTTGGGCCCTGAGATAGCTTGGGCTCTGAAACGCTAACATCTGGGATGCACTGGGATGTGCTCTAGGACCACAATGAGCCTGTCTGCCTTGTTCACTGTTACCTCCCTTGGAGCCCTACACAGGCCAAGGCTCACAGAGGTGGTCAGTAAATATATACTGAATGAATGACTCTGATTTTCATGAGCATAAGACCTGCCCTCTTGACAGTTAAGGGGCCTGCCCTTCTGGACCTATGTGGTCACCATCACTGCTAATGAAGTCATCATTCAACAATTATGTAAGAGTGGGTCAGGGGCAGAGAGTGAGCCCAGCCCAGATTAAGAGCGCCGGGGCACCCATGGCTATCCTTTAGTGGTTTGTATTCCTCAGGGATGGCCTCCTTCCTCTCCCTGCTGAGTCTCTAAAAACTGTAGAGTCTCTGCCCTGGATGGGCAGAAGGTGCAAAAGGTATATACAGGCAGAAGGAGCACAGGTCTGCAGGTGTATTGTTAGACAATGTTGGACAGTCCAGCCTTCAGCTCTCAGGGAATAAGAAATTAGAAATAAATTATATAAATAATATAAAATTGTCTTCTTTTCAGATTAAAAAATAGTTGAATATCAGCAATCCCATTCAGCTCAACCTAATATATAGTAACCAAATTATAGAAGGCCTGAGTGCCATGTAAAAAGATCGGATTTATCCACAAGCCACAGTATGTCACACTTGGTTATTAGGAAATCTAAAAACACTCTGCTCTATGTTTTAGAAAATAGCTCTGCAACAGTTGCATAAAACTGAGGAAAGGCAAGTGAATGGAAGGAGGAGGATAGGGCAGAAGGTTCTTTGGCAGATTGTTTTACACAATTGTTTGCTCCCTACTTCCTCGCAATAGCAGCCAACAACCCCTCCTGTTGCCAGGTGATCTGCGGGGCCTTCCTGTAAGAAGAGTGCACTCTCCTGCCCCATCATCAGGCTTGGCCGTGTGATCTGTTCTGGCTAATGAGATGCGAGAAAAAATGACACATGCAGATTCCAAGCAGACATGTGGTTCCTTTAACTTTGTTCTCTCTGTCATGAGAATGGCTTGTCCCCAACAGAGGCTGCTACTTCATCCTGGATCCTTGAGTGATAGTGATACCTAGAGCACAAGAACAGTCCCCCTCCGGCCTGTGGCTGTCATGAAACCAATGAGCTGTGAAGGTCACTTGTTATCCTGCAAGGCTGACTAATATAGCTTATAACTGGCAGCCTCCAGACCACACCAAAACCAAAGGAATGTTTTGTCTGACTTACATGGAGTTTTAAAAGTTTATCTTTTAATTAGTTACCACAATATAAAAATCCCAATTTGAGGCTTTCTTTAACAACTAGAAGAATTAGTAACATCAGAGTTGTGTTCCTGCATGACAGACATTAACTAGAGCTGAATAGTGACCAACCCTTCAACAGGACAGATGCTCTTCAGTCCCATTTCCTTGTATCTCTCCAACTCTGAATCTCAGAGTCAGTTGTCATTGATCATCACCATTAAACTGCTCTTTTGTGTTTACCCAGCACAATATAGATGATTCAGATGACAAATCACCTTGATCTGCCTTAGACATAAAATGAAGAATGACACTGGCAACATCCATCACGCTAGGTACCAGATACCTTACGTGCATTATCTCACTGAGTCTTCATGTCCACCCTGCTACCATTTGTACATAAGGGGAAACTGAGGCTAGGAGAGGGCAACAGGTACCTAGAGTTAGACAAAAGATAGTCAAAAGTGAGGCTGGGGTTGGGCATGGTGGCTCACATCAATAATTGTGGGTGGAGATGGAAGGATCACTTGATGCCAGGAGTTTGAGACCAGCCTGAGCAACATAGTGAGGCCTCATCGCCACAGAAAATTTTAAAAAATTAGCTGGGCATGGTGGCAAGTATCTGTAGTCCTAGCTACTCAGAAGGCTGAGGCAGGAGGATTGCTTGATCCCAGGAGTTCAAGGGTGCAGAGAGCTATTATTGTGCCACTGTACTCCAGCCTAGATGACAGAGTGAGACGTCTCAAAAAAGAAAAGTGAGGCTAGGACTTGAACCTAGGTCTCTCTCCAAATGCCATGCAAATACCATGCTCTTAACCTCTCTCATGACTTTTTCATAAGTGGAAATGCTAAGGCTTAAACCCTCCTAGGCTGACTGATTGTGTTGGTGCAAAGCAGGAGTCACGTCATCACACTGGACTTCCAATAGCAGTATCTCTCACTCCCGCAGAACTGAGATGTGATAATTAACTCTGCACACCTGATGAAACTGCGCCTTCTGCAATACCCACTCCGCCCCACAACAGGCCCAAGGAGGCAGACTCTTCACCTGTGATGGGAATTATCCTCTGATTAGAGCATGAAGGATGTCTGAGTTGTGGGTTTTCTCAGAAATCCCAGTCATATCTTGTCCTTCATCCCTAACTGGTCATGAGCGTCACAAACAGCCACTAACTTGGATGGGAGAAATATCCATCAGCAACCTGGGTGTAACTCATAAAGGCTCCAGACTCCCAGGTCTCATGTCTGAGCTTCCCTACCCATCAGAGAGACTGTTGTGAGTATTAAACAGGAAAATTCATGCCCAAGGGTTAGCATGGTGCTTCAGACATACAGTGAAAGGTCACTACCTATTCTAAGAATTACCACTTGTTTTATTTTATTTCTTGAAAAGCTGTTTCAGGTTATCAATCTTCCTTTCCCTCCTCTGTGCACATTTGCTCATTGGCACTGAGCCCACTATGCTGGAATTGTCAAATTTGCCAAGATGGAGAGAGTCCTTTGGACCTGAACCAGCTCCTGCTCAGGTGCAAAACCTTAGTGCCAACTTTGACAGCACCACATCCTGCCCCCATACCCAAACTCCACGTACAATTCTTCAGCACTTCCTGTTGGCTCTACCTTCAGAATAGATTCAAAGTAGATCACAACACACCACCTGCTGCCAAGACCTGGCTCACCATCATCTCGCACCTGGATTATTGCAATGGCCCCATAATTTGTCCTCTACTCCTGCCTCTTCTCAAAACAGTGGCTGGGGATCCTGTCGAAATGTTACGTTGGAGTAAGTAATTCTTCCACTCAAAACCTTCCAAGGGCCCCATAATCCAATCAGAGTCAAGCCAAGGTCGTCCTGATGGCCACCAGTCCTGCATGATCTGGCTCCTAATTACTTTTCTAACATCATCTCTGCTCATTCTCCAACTGCCACATAGGCCTCCTTGCAGGTCCTACCTCAGTGCCTTTGTATTTGCTGCCCCCTCTTCCTGGAATGTTCTTCTTTCCCAGATATACACTTGACTGACTCCTTTACTTTCTTTCCACCTTTGTTCCAGCTCCACCTTCTTCATGACATCTTTTCTTAATTAAAATTCTGTAACCTCAAACTCCTTCCTTATTTTAATTCTTTCTCCTTATCAAGTGATAGTACTTCTCACTATCAAAGTATCATACACTAAGTTGAGCTGTACACAATTTACCATTTTAAAACTTTTTTGATCTATGTAAGTGTCAATTTCATGTAGGTCAAAATATATCCATCCTGCTTATTTTGTTGATTATTTTCTCCCTGCCTAGAACATCAGGTCTGTGAGGCCAGGAATGTTGGTTTTGTTCACTGTGTTCTCAGAACCCAGAAGAGTTAGTAATTATTCAGCGAATAAAGAAAGTGGTTTGGTTCTTCTGATTCAATTTTTAAAAAATCAACTGTTGACAGGTGCTCCTAGAAAAGACTATTTTGGTTAAAAGTATCCTGGACTTCTTGGAAGTGTGCAGAGAAAAACTTTAAGTGTACTTTTTGGTTCAGTGAACACCCAGGATATACTGAAAAGAACAGAGATTACAGAGGGAAAGGAGGTGGCTTTTGTGTATATACTTATCCAATTTGAGATTCTTGTCATTTTATTCTCCTTTCCCCCAAATATGGGCTGCTACCCCTGCCTGATGCCCAAACTATTCTAACCAGAAGCCCCATAATCATAATCTTTTCAAAAAACATCCTTCTGGTTGCCCTGCTTAAGTTCAGAGCACTAATTAACCCACTGCCTCCTGAGACCTGAAGCCCCCTCATTTAACACACACTTTTAATATGATAACATTCAGTCTCAAACCCACTGAGTGAAACATGGCCCTTACTTTAGGGAAAGAGGAGACAATGGGATATAACCGCACAGCCCTCAGTCGTCCAAGAACCACCTAGCTGAGTTGGGAAGAACGCCCATGGGATCTTGCGCAGTGAGGCATTATGTCAACATTGGTTCTACTAGTAGCTAGTTAAGATGAATTCTGCAACGCAAGCTCAGGGATGAGCATGCATTTAGACACTGGAGAAAGGAACTTCTCCAAGCTGTGGCCTGGAGAGGGACACAAAGCACTTAGGGACCCCCTGACCCCGGAGTCTTTTGTCAGTTATGATACTGTATGAGGGGGGACTCCAAAAAAAACTGGAATTATCTTTTGAAGGCCAGGCCCCTTGCAGTACAGACTTCCACCTGTACTAGGAACCCATTGGCACCAGTGTACCAGCTAGCATTGTTGTGAGAGGCTGCATTGGGCTCCAGTGAATTTTTCTGGAGATTTTTTCAATACATTTGTCCATCTCATGATGGGCGATATACAAGCGCACCTCCCCACACTGCACTGAGTGTCCAACAGTTTTTGACAAAAGACAGCATGATCCCTGTGTCCCACCCTCCCTATTCACTGGATCTTGCCCTGAGCGACTTTTTTCCCCCCCGAATGGAAAATGTCCTCAAATGTTTTGCCAATGTGGAAGAAGTGAAAGAAAAAAAAAGGCAGAAGTACTAAAAGTCCTTAAAATTGACGAGTTCAAAAACTGTTTTGAGCAGTGGAAAAAGCGTCTTGATGGGTGTATTGCATCAAATGGAGAGTACTTGGAAGGTGAGTGAAGTTTAAACATGTAGGAATAAATACACAATTTTTTATAAATATATTCCAGAGTTTTTTGGGTCCCTCCTCATATTCCCCTTTTCCTCCGTTCTGTTACTGCAATCTAGTTCTCCCAGTTCTGCTCCTGAGGTTCTCTGGTGGTTCTCCTAAGGCTTGGTTTACACATGTACTACTGTAGTACATCCGTACTACTCTGCAGGTTTTGCATTGCAAGGTCACGCCTTCAGAAGCTCTGATCTTCACCAGACACTTGACCTTCAACCTGGGAGAAACCACCTGGTTATCCACCAGGTAAGCAGTACAACCCAGCCTAGTTGGGTGACCCAGGCAGACTTCCTTAGTGTTGGCCAGCCAGGAGCAACATAATATACCCTTCCAGTTAATTTGCTTTATTTTCCATTTAAAAAGAAAGCCCTTCGTCCAATAACAAACCATTAATATTAACTAATTACTAATATTTATTTTAGCACGGTTAAGAGAATGGCATGCTTTACAAGTTTTGGAGACATAAAACACAAGCCCAATTTGGTTCTTGCCTCATTAAATTTTAAATTGTTGCAGGTCACTGCTTACAACAACACTGATTCTCACTTCCAGGTCTGACTAAAGAACAAACTTTAATTCAATGGACATTTTAGGAGAGTCAGTGACTTGTGTTTCCACAGTAGAAGCAGGAGCCCAGTTGGCCCCCTAAGTTCTCACATATGTCCTCCTGCCTTTAATCTCCTTAATCAGCTTTCAAACTACCGAACTTCAGGGGAAAGGCCTTCTCTGTCTTTAATTTTCTGTTTCCTTCCTTCCTTGCTTGCTGATGATAAAGGTAAGACACACACACACACACACACACACACACACACACACATACACACACACACACACACGCAGAGAGAAAGAGAGAGAGAGATAACATGAATATGAGAAAGGATGAGACACAGAGAGAAAAGATATTGAAAATGCCCTGCCCTGTCTTGACCAGAAAAATCCCATGAGAAAAATGCTTCCCTTTCCTGATCCTCTGATCATCATAGTAGCAGACAATTAGCTATGAGCCCAAACTAACTTTTCTCTGGCAATCTCTGCCAGTTTCAGGATAATTTGCTTTGCTTTGTGCCAGACAGGGACAGCTCCAGTTGGCTTCCCCAGGGACAGTCTGTATGTCAATATAATTGGCATAATGCATCTCCTTTCTGCTTGCACTAAACTGGAACTGAGCCTAGACCCACCCTTAGGCTCGCCAAGGAGGGACTCTTGTGCTGAAGGCCTGCATATGAAAACACCACACATACATTTTCTTTTCTGGCTAGTAAGAAATTTTGTTATTTGTGATGTTGTTGAAAGTTTAGTAACTGATCAAGTGAACTGGAATTATAAAGGACACACAAGTCAAACTGGGTCTCCATTTTTCCTGTGGTCCTGGGTCCAGGAAATGTCAGAAGCAGGTCTGTTTACATCCCATGGAGAGAAAATAAGGGCAAAATGGAGGGAGAGGTTGTCATGGAGAAGACTAAGGAACACGAACAGACTGATGATTTAACTCCTCAGGTACAAAATGTGACTGGGGATGGTGTAAGTGAGAGAGAAAGCAGACACTGTGTCGGGGATGCAGCAGGGAAGCCATTGAGTGGATATGATGGGACTACATAGGAGCTGGTCCAGGGATTCACTAGGACCATCACTGGGGACTCTTGAAACCCAAGGAGCCTAGGAAGAGGGTAAAGTCTCCCATGAAGAAATAGCATGAGTCACTAATGTGAGCCCTGGAGGGACAGAGGGCCTGGTTAAGGGCCAACCTGGTTTGAATACTGGCTTCAGAGAATTCCGGAAATTATGAGCTGGAGCTGGTGATCTCAGACCTTTGGCCTAGACCTCTCTAACCCTTGGGATCCTTGTAAATGGTACCCATCCCATAGGGTTGCTGTGAGAAGAACATGAAAAAGCACAGAGTATAGGCATAGTACCTGATAGCAAACATGCATACATGCTAGGCACTAGGACTATAGTTAGTGTTAGTATTAGTTGTAGCATTTTTTTTTTTTTTTTTGAGTTGGAGTCTCACTCAGTCGCCCAGACTGGAGTGCAGTGGCCACTCCCGGCCACTGCAGCCTCAACCTGCTGGCTCCGGCGATCCTTCCGCCTCAGCCTTCTGAGTAGCCGGAATTACAGGCGCGCGCTACCACGCCTGGCCAATTTTTTTTTTTTTTTGATTTATTATAGAGATGAGGTGTCGCCTGCCCAGGCAGGTCTCGAACCCGCAGGCTCAGGCAATTCCACTCACCTCAGCCTCCCAAGGCGCAGGATTACAGGCTGAGCCACCGAGCCCGGCTAGTTGTAGTATTAGTAGTAATTTCCTTGTGAATGTGATTCCATTTGGTTGGTAGGGCCTGAAGAAATACTGGGACATCTACAAACTTCCTCAACCCCATCTTTATCAATTGATTGATTGAGACAGTGTCTTGCTCTGTCATCTGGGCTGGAGTGCAGTGATGTAATTATAGCTCACTGCAGCCTCAAACTCCTGGGCTCAAACGATCCAACCACCTCAATCTCCTAAGCAGATGGGATTACAAGCATGCACCACCAATACCCAGATAATTTTTTAAATTTTTTTGTAGAGATGGGGCCTCACTATGTTGCCCAGGTTGGTCTCAAAGTCTTGGGCTCAAGCAATCCTCCCACCTTGGCCTCCCAAAGTACTGGGATTACAGGTATGATTCACCATATAATCAACCCCATCTTTTCTGGAACTCTCTTGCAAAGATATTCCTCTTGCTTAAAGGACCAAGTACCTCTCTCATTTTTTCCCCTCTCTCACCCCAAGGACAGTTAAAAATACATTTAAAAAATAACAACACCAATATGCAGCTTCTGAAAAAGGAAGATATGGTTTCTCCCAGGGGATAAATGGCCTTGTCAGACAGAAGCACTTGGCATACTAAGGTTTACACCTGGTGTATGTTCCGTGATATTGAAGGGGTTCACCAGTTAGCACCAGGGATATGGGACTTCAATGTGACATCTCAAGACCCACAAAGCACTGGGTTCTGGGGCAACACCCCACTGGAAGGCAGAAGTGTACCTAGCTAGACCAGGAAACAGCTGCAACTATATTGCAGTGAAAATGAAATTTCATGTGGTGCTCTGGAGACTTTACAGACAGGGCTGAAGGCGGATGTGCTTATCCCACACCCAAGGACCTACCCTTCAGGCCATCTTTGTATGGAAAGTCCAGCAACAAGAGTGGGCCCAAGGCACACACCTAGACCGGTGGAAGGAAGGGAAAGCAAGGCTTTGTGTCTAATCTGAGTTTATTTATGGTTGACCTCCAGCTCCACTAGAAATGTTGCTCATTACCCAGAAAGCCAAATTTGTGTGAGTTAATTTACAACTCGAAGACGTAATGTTATGGAGTAATCTAGACTTTGATTTATAGTAAATTTCCTACTGGCATGAATTTTTATACACCAGGCTTTAGCTGATCCCCCTAACCGACAAATAATGCTCAGCAATTATACACTATCAGGCAAACATGTTGGAACATACACTTTTGCCCCTAATCCTGTATATAAATTTTACTTTTTACACTTGTGTTGTTCTCTTCCATATGTGAATTCCAGAATATTGTTTATCATGTTGAAATGTGACATAATTGACTATTTCCTTAATGAGGCAATTTTAAAAAACCAGTTTTGTGAGGATTCTTTTTTTTTTTTTTTAAGAGAAACAAAACTTTTAGGGCATAGGAAATTTCCTTGATGATGTTTCATATCAGATTCGATAAGATTATTAATGCTTACTGATGGCTGATATGATCCCTTTTCAATGAAATAAACCCAAACGTCCCTGGAAAAAATATATCTACATTTTCACAATTTTACAAAAGGGATTTTGTTAAATTAGTATGTGTGTATATAATTCATATGCTTATTCATAACTAAATGAATACGTGTATATGTGTATCCATGAACGTAAGATTGGAAAAGTACAGGTGTTACTTAGGTCCTCAGGGGACTACTAGAGAAAGCAGGTCCTCTGGAAACACACTTTGGGTTAAGTCTGGTTGTTTCTAAGACTTTACTTTTGGCACTTTTATTCCTTATTTAGATGGTTATAGCAAGGAGGAAGAAGAAGAAAGGAAGGAAGAAGAGGAAGTTGAGGAGGAATATTTCTTGTGTCTTCTGTGTTTCATGTACCTCACAGATATATGCCTAGCTATTTTATTTCTCAATTTTATTTTAAAAGTCTTGGCATTGGGAGGGTTTTTCAAAATACTTAAAATCCAGATGCTATTTTTTAAAAAGTCTGAGATTTATTTAATTGTAAAAGCTCTGTGTGACAAAAACCACCATCAGAATAACCTAAAACAAACAATAACAAAAAACTCCACAAGGCTGTAAGATAAATGGCAACTAGATAAGCACATTTCAAATAAAGAATTTGCATTTCTAATACGATCAGTAATAAGAAAAAGGTCCAATGCCCCAGCAGAAACATGAACAAAGGTTATGAATAGACAAGGCACTGAAGAGAGATATGCAAACGACTAATCAATGAAAAGGTGTTCACACACACCAATAATTAGGAAAATGAAAAGTAAAACAGCAAAGAGCTCCTTTTTAGGAAGTCTATTTTTTAAAAAGGGTGGAGAGGGAATTCAAAGAAATACAAAATGACCAAAAGACAAGAGGATATAAAAAAAAGACTGAAATAATAACAATGGATATACATGTAGTAAAAATGAATAATACACTAGAAACTTAAAAATATTAAGATTCATTCTGAAAGAGGTAGATAATCTAAATGGAATAATGACCCAACAACTAGGAAATAAATGGAAATTACTGCCAAATAATTATCTCCAAAAATGACCCTGGGTTTGGACCATTTAATAGGAGAATACTTTCACATTTTCAAGAACAGACCACCATTTTTGGCTGCTTAAAAAATTCCAGAAATATAGATTGCTCACAGTTTAATTTTCAAAGTTTCCATAGCTTGGATACCTAAAAGAAGAAACCGTAACAGAAAGTTCAGCAGCTCATTATAGAAACAATATAAACATGACCAAATAGGGTTTATTCAAGGAAAGTAAGGATAGTTTGATATTAGGAATTCCATAACATCATGTTAATAAGTCAAGAGAGGCAAATATATATGTGATCATCCAAATCAATATTTCATCAGAATCATGGGTCTGATTCCTACTATGGCAAATGATCTTATAGCGTATGTATCTGGAACAAGTCTTGGTCTATTTCTTTTCCAGTTTTCTCTGGGAACCTCTGTCTTTGTTTGAGAACCCCTGATTCAGAAAAAAAAAATGCTCATGAGATGATTCCTGATAGAAAATCACAGGAAATGAAGAATAAGATCATATATCTTTTAATAAGGACTATCTCATCTGAATAGTAAGCACAGAAATACAAGGAGCATTCCCATGGAAACCAGATGCAAGACAAGAATGACCACCAAAACTATTAGTAATTAGCATGGTTCCAGATATTCTAACTAAAGCAGTAAGACAAGGAAAAGATATTCAAAAATAGCTATTGCAAAAGAGAAGCCCAACTGTGATTATTTACAGATGATATGATTATCTATTCAGAAAGCACAGAGTCAAATAAAACACTACTTGAACTTAAAAAATAATTCAGGAAGGGAACAGGTTAAAAATTAACTAAGCTCTTCCTCAACCTGCACTGCCCGTTAAAAAAAGACAATGGGAGAAGTTTCCATTCACAACAGCTAATGGGAGTATAAAAACAAAATGACTAGATATAGCAAAAGATTAATTATAAGTTCCAATTTTATAGATATGAAAGTGGAAAAATTGCATCTTAGAGTTAAACCATACAATAAATGAATACAGATAATATAATCAAATATTTTTAAAATCTCAATCTTAACTACTACTACCTACTGTGACATGCGCCAGTCTTTGCGTAGAGATGAGCATTTTACACGAGTATTTCATTTTCTACTCAGAAAAATCCACTACCACGTGGCACATGCCAATTAGACCCATTTATAAATGTGCCTTTTGCCCATAATCACGAAGTTGTTAGGTGGCAAATCCTGGATTCCAATCCAGCCACAGCTGTCATGCTCCTGACCACAACTCTGTAGCCAATATCTTCTTCCACTGAAGCACCTTGCTCTGTAGTTGTGAGTCAGGAGACAGTAAGTGAAATGCCAAGAAAAGCTCAGCTTCATGAGGGTCCAAACTTTTGCACATCACCATTTACTAAAATATCCCAAGCGGAGAAGAGCAAGAAAGGGCTTTGAAGGGAGCTATCAGCGATATCTGGGGCCTCGGCTTGTGGTGTGTCACCCACATACATTTGGACATTCTGCCATGACTGTTTTGGGCTCTTGCCCAAAACTTTATGTGAGACCTTGAACAAGAAGTCTATCTTTGCCATACTGAGCACTCTGTCAGCACTCAAAATAATGCTGAGGCAGCCACAGCACAGTCTAGGAAGGGATGTCCAGGGTTGTGACATTTTACAGCAGACACCCCCTATTCATCACTGTGTTTCAAGTTCAGGCCTGCCCTTAGGACCTCTTCCAGAGTCCTGCATGTGAAACTGAAAGCAACACTTGAACTGCTGACAGAAGCAGCACTGGGAAGAGAATGTGACCCTCCAGCCCCAAAACACAGTCCCCCACCCTCCCCAGTCTCTTTCTCCAGGGCAGGTACTTGGAAACCACTTCATGTAGTCCTAATGGAAGACTGAGGGAAGAACCATTTGTTGTCTGCAAATTTTCAAGTTCATATAATGCACTCATTTAATTTAAAAAAATATATATTGTGTTATGCCTTGGTCCCTTGCTCTCTTTTCTTCTCATAGAAAATCTGAGAAGATGAAATAGGTCTTTGATCAAAAAAGAAAAAGACAGCTAGGCCCGATGGCTCACTCATGCCCCAAACCCCAGCATTTTGGAAAGCTGAGGCTAGACGATTGCTTCAGCCCAGGAGTCCGAGACTAGCTTGGGCAACATAGCAAGACTTTGTCTCTACAAAAAATTTTAAAAAACTAGCTAGATGTAGTGGCGCACACCTGTAGTCCCAGCTATTCAGGAGGCTGAGGTATAAGAATCGCCTGAGCCCAGGAGATCAAGGCTATGGTGAGCCATGATCATGCCACTGCACTCCAGTCTGGCCAACAGAGTGAGACCCTGACTCAAAAAGAAAAAAAGGAAAAAAAAAAAAGAAAAGGCATACAAAGGATGAAAGGCCAGAGTGGAAAAACAGCCTGTAAGATCTTCCTTAACTCCACATTTCGTTCCTGTAAAATAAAAATGCTTGAGTTGTAAAAAGAGAAGGGTTCCTGAGGGCTCAGCTTACTGCTCCTGTTCCCCCAGGCTGTATCACACAGAGATCTGGAAGGATCTTTCCATAATGGTTCCCATTGTATGCTCTGAGACACTCCTAATGTTAAGGCTTTCTTACACCCTAGCTATGGCTCCTTTCCTTTCTGCCTCTCCAGGAGACACAGCCACTGAGGGGGTTCTACCTCTGTCAAGCCAATGTTATTGCTGCTATCAAAGACTACAGGGGTCTTACCTCCAGAGTGATGCTAGCATTTTCCTGGGTCCTTTGAATTGCTGAGCCCCATTGGTCTTTCTGCTTATCCCCAACTCCCCTCATCCTTAACTTTTCCCCCTGCATCCTTTTGTATTCAGCAAAAAGGCACCATCATCTGGCCATTTAATCAACCAGGAATCCTTGACTTCTCTTTGTTTCTTACCCACCAGGTTCACTCCATTTCCTCACCCTGAGTCAGTACCCTTGGATCAGTTGCTACCACCTTACGCGTCACAACCCTAACAAGCTCCTTACTGGTAGTCCTACTTTGCCTTGTTTATTCAACAAAGCCTGAGTCCCTGCTATATTCCAGGAACTATTGTGAGTGCTGGGACTACAACAGTAAGAAAACAAACAAAAAAACAAGCCAACAGAAGACATTAGGGGAAGTAGAATGGGGAACAAGGAGTATCTCAACACTACCATGAACAGGTGTTAGGTAAGGCTTGACTGACAAGGTGACAGATTCTCCTGTTCCCAACCTCTGTAAGCTTCCCTCTGGCCTCCATGGGCAGCATCTTCTCTAGATGCAATCAGGTCAAGTCACCTTTCGACGTGGAAACAGACACTGATGGGTTAAATAACATTCATCATCTTCCAACATTTTTTGTTGCTGTTACTCTAAATAAGAGGCATCAGATGAGTGTCTGACAAATAAACCAGTAGTTTTATCAACACAGTGAATATCTGAAATTACACTCATTTTATAAAACAGTAAAGTGAGGTTCAGCAGAGAGTAAATGGTAGAGTCTAAATTTATACCTTGGATACCAAAGACAGAAACAGCTGGTGTGGGCAGCCACAGCACAGGCCACAAAACAGAGCACTTTCCTTACAGTTGTACCTTGAGGTGTGCTACACAGGGGCCACACTTCTCACCCACATCATCAAATAACTCTCACAGGATGGCCTCTAGACAGATGCAGGTAATACTTACTAAGGCCTGAAATGACAGATTTCTGTTTTTACAAATACTTGCACTTCACACGAAGGAAGTATGTGCAGTACCAAGGAGTAGGGTTCTGCAGGCTAACTGCCAGGACTCAAATGGCAGTTTGGCCACTTCCTGACCCAGCAACCAGTTTGGGTCTCAGGTTCTCCATGGATAGAAGGTGCAAATATTTATAGTAGTAACAGCAGAGTGTTAAGATAAGGACTCAATGAGATGATCCGAGGTAAACACTTAGCATGATGCCTAGATTACGAGTTATGTGTTAAACGATTATAATAACAAACATTATTTTTCTTAATCTAACAGCCCACCTATCATTGTTAGGTTTACCAGTGTTGAATTGATTCAATATCAAGTAATAAGAACTACGGAATTTACTTTCTGAAATAGCTCACTCTTTTCCCCTAGAATGACAGCCTTAAATAAAAATGTTTCTGCTGGTGCCTTTAAAAAATATCAAATTCAGAGACAGATTGGTGGCGTGCACTCAATGTGCCTATTACTTGGGCTTACTGAGCTTGGAGAATGCTCATCCTTGAGAATACAGAAAAATATAGTCAATTGTCTTGGGTGACAAAGTACCATAACTTGCCCCTACAGGTGAGAATCACTAAACACACGTACTCAAGGCAGGGTTCCAACAATGAAAGTCACAGATGGCCATTTGAAAGATAAGAGAAACCGAGAATAACCTACCCAGCCAAGCTAAGCTTCATCAGTGAGGGAGAATTGAAATCTTTCCCAGATAGCCAATCCCTAAGAACCTATGCTGCCACCAGACCACCTCTACAAGAAACACTTAAGAAAGTACTGAACACAGTAGAAAAGGAAAAAAGAACAACAACATTCTTCACAAGAGTACAGGCAAAAGATTAAAAACACACATGAACCAACTCCAGAACCAAAAGAAAGACAACACACAAACAGGAAGAACAACAACAACTCTGTAAAAACATTATGATAGGGATCAACTCTCATATTTCAATAATTAGCTTGAATGTGAACAGACTAAATGCACCAATGTAAAGACATAGAATGGCAAAATGGATAAAGTATCACCAGGCAACAATTTATTGCCTTCAAGAGACTCACCTCACTAGAAAGGACACTCACAGACTCAAAGTAAGAGGATAGGAAACAAATTTTCAGGCGAACGGAACACAAAAGAAAGGAGGAGTCGCGATCTTAAATCTCAGATAAAATACCCTTTAAGTTAACAAAAATTTAAAAAGATACAGAAGGCCACTACATATTGATAAAAGGTTCAATCCATCAACAAGAAATATCTAAACAAGAAAAGGTTCAATCCATCAACAAGAAATATCTAAAATATATGCACCCAACATAGGAGCAACAACTTTCATAAAGCAGCTTCTAAGTAAACTAAAAAAAGATATCGACTCCAACACCATCATAGCTGGGACTTCAACACCCCACTCACAACCCTAGACAGATCATCAGGACAAAAAAACAGCAATGAGATCCAAAACCTCAATGTGACTCTTGACCAAATGGACTTAATTGATATCTACAGAACACTCCATCCAAAGACCACAGTATATATATTCTACTCATCACCGCATGGAACGTACTCTAAGATCGACCACATATTTGGCCATAAATCAAATATAAGCAAATTTAAAAGGACCGAAATTTTACCATGCACCTTCTCGGACCACAGTGGAATAAAAATAAACATTAACACCAACAAGGTCCCCCCAAAACACACAAAGTCATGGACACTAAACAGCATGATGCTAAACAACTCCTGGATCAACAATGAAATCAAAACAGAGATTAAAAGGTACCTGGAAACAAATGAAAATGAAAATCTTACCAAAATCTCTGGGACGCCATGAAAGCTGTAGTAAGAGGGGAATTTATATTCCTACAAACGTACATGAAGAAAATGGAAGGATCACAAATTAACAGCTTAACAAGCCACCTAAGGAGCTGGAAAAGCAAGACCACCAAAACCCTAATTTCGGCAGAAGAATCCAGATCACCAAAATAAAAGTCCAAATCCAGGACATAGAAGACAAAAAGATAATACAAAAAATCAATGAAACAAAAATCTGGTTCTTCGAAAGGATAAACAAGATCAATGGTCCCCTAGCTAGACTGACCACGAAAAAGAGAAAAAAAGCCCAAATAAACACAATCAGAAACACAAATGATGAAGTCACATCTGACCCTGAAGAAATACAAAAGATCATTAGAGACTACTATGTACATTTGTATGGAAACAAACTTGAAAACCTCAAGGAAATGGAGGACTTTCTGACATCACATAACCTGCCTAGGTTGAAACAAGAGGAAATTGAGACCCTAAATAGACCAATAACAATCAAGGAAATTGACTACGTAATAAGAAAACTACCTACAAAAAAAAGCCCTGGACCAGATGACCTTCCAGCAGAATTCTACAAGACATTTAAGGAGGAGCTAATACCAATCCTACTGAAGGTATTCCAGGCGATTGAGAAAGATGGAACTCTCCCCAAATCATTTTACGAAGCTAACATCACATTGATACCCAAACTAGGTAAAGACCCAACAAAGAAAGAGAACTACAGGCCAATATCTTTGATGAACACAGATGCTAAAATTCTCAACAAGATCCTAGCAAACTGAATTCAACAACACATCTCAAAAATCATCCATCATGACCAAGTAGGCTTCATCCCTGGCATGCAATGCTGGTTCAAATCGTAAAACCATAAATGTAATTAAATACATCAACAGATGT
>CAUYQG010052171.1:0-16777 GCA_963574415.1 Tarsius wallacei
CCCACCTCAGTCTCTCGAAGTACTGGAATTACAGGCATGAGCCACTTACCCTCCACATTATTTACAGGGAATATATAGAATTCTGTTAGGTTGTTCTGTTATCCTCCTTTAAGCATGTCATTAAATTGCATATTAACCACTGTAAATTGCAGTTTAATGGAAACTCCTTGGATGCATAGTTAAATGGATTTTGAAACCTTCAAAATATTGCTAGGTATGCAGTTTAAACTAAAAAAAGTATGTAGTGTAAATTTTGTGTAGTAATGGAAATCTTGTTTTAACTTTTTTCATCTCAGAAAGAATGTAAAATGAATTGACATGATTCAAACAATATTAGATGCAGTCAAAATGATTTTAACACTATATAAATTTTAAGCAAGTGCTATTTTGTCTTGTAATTTTAGGTTGATGTCATTAAACTATCAAATCTGCACTAAAAACTACTTTCCAAAGTTATGCTGTGTTTGATAATATTGATTGAGGGTGGTTCTCCTAAGTCAGAAAGATTATAATCATAGCACTGAGCTAAAAATCACCTGTTAGTAGGATAAGTCAGGATATACAGATTTTATTCCATTTTCCTTATAATTAGATATTGTTTTATTTTAAGCTTCATTTATAATGGGCAGATAACAGTTACATATATTTATGGGGTACAATATAATGCTTTTCTACATGTATACATTATGGAATGATCAAACAATCTAATTAACATAGTCATCACCTCAAATATTTATCATTTCTGTATGTTAAGAACATTTAACATTTTCTCCCTTAGCTGTCTTGCAATACACAATAAATGCACCATCATTAACTATAGGACCATGCTGCACAATATAACACCGGAACATAGTTCTGCTGTATAACTGATACTTTACCTGTTGATCAATATCTCCCCTTTTTCTGTCCACTCATATACAGCCTCCAGAAACCAGTGTTCTATTTTCTACTTCTATAATTCTATTTTTAGGATAATCATGTATGTATACCATGTGAATAAAATTTGCCATTGACACTACTAGATCAAGATAAATTTAAATATTTTAACATATATTTCACAGCGTACCAGATGATAAACAATACAATGAATAATCTTACATTTTTACAAAATTTGTAGCCAAGACATACTCTTCTCTGGTCCTTGGTTCTTTTTCGATAAAACATTTTAAAATCATTTTTTATTATTGGTTAAATCTTCTTACTTATTAGTGTTGTGTTATGATTTTTGTATTCCTTCATGATTCGGTATTAGTTGGTTGTATGTTTCTAGGAAATTATTTCTTCTAGGTTATCAAATTTGTTGACATAAAACTGTTCTTGGTGGTAGTATCCTTCACATTTCTATTGCATTAGTTATAATATCTCCTTTTTATTTTCTGATTTTATTTGAGTCACTTCCCTCTTCCTCTCTTTCTCTCTCTCCCTCCTTCTGTTTCTCTCTCTCTCTCTCTCTCCCTCCCCCCTAGTTAATCTGGCTAAAGCTTTGTTAATTTTATTTATGTTTCCAAAAAACACTCTTAAGTGATCTATCTAGTCTATTATTTTATAGTATCTATTTTATTTATTTGTGTCCTGATCTGTAAGATTTATTTCTTTTTACTGACTATTTTTTGGTTCCTTGAGTTGTGATGATAGGTTATTTATAGGAGGTCTTTCTTTTTTTGATATGTGTCAATTGCTATAGATTTCCCCTCTAGAAGTCCTTTTGCTGCATTTCATTATTCTTGGTATACTGTGTTTCCATTTTCATCTGGCTCAAAATAACTCTTAATTCTCCTTTTTATTTTTTTACTCATTCAAAATTCAAGAGCATCTTATTTAATTTCCACTTATTTGTAATTTTTCCAAAATTATTTCTCTTAGTAACTTTCAGTTTTGTTCCATTACATACAGAAAAATGCTTGATAAATTCAATATTCTTATGTCTGTTAAGCCTTGTTTGTGACCTAACATGATTTATCTTGGTTAATGTTTCACGTGCACTTGAGAAAAATGCAGTTTTTGAATGAAATTTTCTGTTAGGTCCACTTGTCTTTGTTCCAGCTACTTGGAAGGCTGAGGTGGAAGGATCGCCGGAGCCCAGCAGGTCGAGGCCGCGGTGGCTGGGAGCGGCCACTGCACTCCAGTCTGGGCGACAGAGTGAGACTCCAACTCAAAAAAGAGGAAAAAAACAAAACAAAATTGTTTCATACCCTTGTTCCCTTATTTGTTTTCTATTTGGATGATCTTTCCATTGCTGAAAATGGAGAATTGAAGGCCATTGCCATTGTTGTATTGAGTCTATCTCACTTTTCAGATTTATTAATATTTGCTTTATATTGAGATGTTTTGATGTGTACATATATTTGCAATTGTTATTTACTCTTTATTATTTCATCATTTTATTCTTATATAATGATCTTCTTTGATTGTTTATCATTTGTGAATAAGAGTATATTTTTTTCTGATATAAATATAGCCACCTTTGCTCTCTTTTGATTATAATTTTCATGGAATATCTTTTTCCATTTCTTCACTTTCAGTCTATGTGTCCTTAAGGCTCATGCAGTTCTCCTGCAGGCCCACATTGATCTTGTTGAATGCTGGGTGGTTGTGTGTTTAGTCCATTCATCCACTATTCTTGATAGGTAGAACTTACTAGTGACATTTTGTTAATTTTGCACTGTTTTATAGTTCCCTTGTTCCTTTTTTCCAATCTTGTCTTCCTTTGTGATTTGTTGTATATTTTTTTTAGTGATGTGCTTTGGTTAATTACTCTTCATCTTTTATGCATCTAATAGAGGTTTTTTCTTTGTGGTTACATGAGTTCTGCATATTATATTTTATAGTTATAATATCCTAATTCAAGTTGATAACACCTTAAATTCAATGCAATACAGAAACTCTATGCTAATAGTTATGATATTAATGTCATAATTTATACCTACATATATAATGTATTTGTCAGCTAATTATTATAGCTACAGTAGTTTTAAATATATTTGTCTTTTAACTTTCATAAGAGTTATTACACACTACCACCTTTACAATATTTGAAGTATTCTGAGTTTGATTATGTATATATATATCTATCTATATTTATATATATTATATATATATATACATAAATACAAGGCATGCCAAAATTGTATACAAATTTTAAGAGATGTTATCTATGTATTACTTTTTGAGGTTAAATTGAATTATGGCAGCAGTGTGTAATTGTAGAAGTCAAACATGAATTGTATTCTTTTTTTGTTATTGTTATATATTGAAAATTACAATTCTAATATTTTTCCTTTCTGAAAATTTGTATGCATTTTTTGGCACTCTCTGCACATTTACCATTGAGTTTTATACTTTTCTATGCTTTTATGTTGTTATTTATTGTCCTTTGTTTCAACTCAAAAGAATTCCTGTTAGCGTGTCATATAAAGCTGGTCTCATGGTGATGAACTCCCTCAACTTTTGTTTGTCTTGAAATGTTTGCATGTCTTCTTCATTTATGCCTTTTCTTTGTCTTCTTCTGGTACTTTCATAGTTCATATATTCATATGTGTGGTGATGTCCCATAAGTATTTTATGCTTTTTACATATTTAAAATTTTTTTTGTTCTTCTAATTGGCTAATTTCAAATGACCTGTTTTTGAGTTTACTAATTCTTTCTTCTGCATTATCAAATCTGCTGTTGAAACTCTCTATTGAGTTTTTCAGTTCTACATTGTATTCTGTATCTCTAGGATTCAGTCTGGTTACTTTTATGGTTTCTGTTCCTTTATCAGACACCACATATTGTTCATGGATTGTTTTCCTAATTTTATTTAGTTGACTATCTGTAATTTCTCATATCTCACTGGGCTTTCTAAAGATGATTATATTGAAGCCGGGCTTGGTGGCTCAGCCTGTAATCCTGCGCCTTGGGAGGCTGAGGTGAGTGGATTGCCTGAGCCCGGGGGTTCGAGACCCGCCTGGGCAGGCGAAACCTCATCTCTATAATAAATCAAAAAATCAGCCGGGTGTGGTAGTGCGTGCCTGTAATTCTGGCTACTCGGAAAGCTGAGACGGAAGGATCGCCGGAGCCCAGAAGGTCGAAGCTGTGGTGGCCGGGAGCGGCCACTGCACTCCAGTCTGGGCGACGGAGTGAGACGCCAACTCAAAAAAAAAAAAAAAAAAAAGATGAGATTTTAACATATTAAATACAACCTTTCCCAGTGTCCCCAGTTGTCTGGCCTCTGGCATTCCCTAAGAACACCTGTAAACAGTTGGCCTTTAAATGTAGATAGCCCAAGAAAGACTCAAACTTGATCTGTGTGATGACCAGTTATATACTTAATCCTGAATTGTACCCCACATCTGTAAAAGAAAGAAGAAAAAAATAAAGAAAAATAAAATTTAAAAAGAAAAAATAAATAAAACGTAGATACCACAGCAAAAAAAAAAATTTTTTTTTACAATGCTTGTGCTACTAAAATAAATAAATAATAAAAGTAGAAGTATGCACTGAATTGAGTCTTCTCCTTCTGCTGCAAATTCATGGGGGGAGTGCTAATACCCAATACCGCATGGGACCATATTTGGAGAGAACATCTTTGCAGTGGTGATTAAGTTAAACTGAGGTCACTAGTATGGAACTAATCCAATATGACTAGTATTTGTCCAAGAAGAGGAAATTTGAACATAGAAATGCACACTGATGACGGGCTCAGTAGCTCATGCCTGTAATCCCAACACTTTAGGAAACCGAAGCAGAAGGATTGCTAGAAACCAAGAGTTAGAGACCAGCCTGAACAATATGGTAAGATCTCATCACCGCAAAAACAACAACAACAACAAAAACCAAAACAACAAATCACTGGGTATGGTGGCAAGTAGCTGTAGTCCCAGCTACTCAGGAAGGTGAGGTGGGAGGATGGCTTGAGCCCAAGAAGTTGAGGCTGCAGTAAGCCTGTTCATGCCACTGCACTCCAAACTCCAATTAGTCTGGATAACAGAGTTAGATTCCAACTTGAAGGAAGGAAGGAAGGAAGGAAGGAAGGAAAGAAGGAAGGAAGGAAGGAAGGAAGGAAGGAAGGAAGGAAGGAAGGAAGGAAAGAAGGAAAAAAGAGAAAAGAAAAGAAAGAGGAAATGGTGCTCAGCTTCTGCATCCCAGGAATCACTAGAGTCCAAGCCCAGACACTGTGGCACCAGCCACTATACCAGGAGAGCCCTGACTGCTAACTCCCTAGCCCTGACTCAGTCAGCTACTCACACGCCCACTCGCTCACCAGCACATACACAAAATTTGCCATACATTCACTCACTCACACAGGACTCGCATAGTCTGACAGGCTTGGCCGCCATCTTCCCCTCCACACTGTTTTCCATAGAGGATCTGTTTTATTTTGCTTTTTTTGCTTTGCTTATTTAAGGATATTTTTCTATTAAGAAAGCACAACACAGTCTAAGAACTGGCATCAGGAAGTCTCCCCTCCCTGGCAGAGGACTAAAGCAGTTTACTGTATATCCCAAATCATAAATGGAAAGAGACATGAAAGACGGGTACCCAACTTTTGCCAGCGCGTGAATATAGAATCCAAACTTGTACTGTTCGTGCAGTGTACATCTGAAACCCTGAGCCAGGACATAGACATAAAACCAATTCAGAAATGGATAACACCACATGGTATGGACATGTAGAAAACTGAATAACCACATAAATTATCCTGCATAACCAGAGTAATCTAGAAGAGATTTTAGAATAAATGTTGTTTAAACTGTTCAAAGAGCTAAAGAAAGGACTAAAATCCAAAAAGAAAAAATTAAGAAAAATGAGTGATTTTAAATAAAATAAAATCTCTAAAAATGAAAACTGTAGAAATAAAAATAGTAGCTGCAGAACGGAAATTACTAGAGTAGATTTACACCTCAATGAGAATGATCCACAAGAGTGGATAGAATAATTATGCAGAGAAGAAAACCTGAGCAGCCTTCTTTTCAGTGCTTACCAAGTACACAAAATGCTATGGAGTCCTCTAAGAAGTAACTCTTGGAATGACCACTGCAAACCAAAATAATTTCCCACCTTCAATACTACAACAAACATCAAATAGATCACAGCCATGCATGGTGTAACAGATCTGTTACTACTGAACTGTAGAGAATGAGGGAAAGAATGTTATAACCTAAATTTACAGCATGGGGAAGCCATCCATGGTTTTAAATGAGGGCAGTAACATGCTCACTGTTGCATTTTAAAGATCCTTTTACCTGCAAGTCCAAAAATACGCCAAATACACCAAGATCACCTTATTTCATGTGATGTGTCTGCAGTCTCTACAGTTTAGTTGTATTAGTTTTGGTGATAAAGATTATTAAAGGCCAAAACGTGAGAGAAATTGCAATGGAAAATACATTACTTCAACAGAAGTAATTATCTAACATTTTAAAACTTCCTTGTGTCAAAAGATACCATAACCAAATAAAAGACAAATAACATTCTGGAAAAATCCTTATCACAAATGTGAATACATGATATTTCCCAAATATGTGAAACTTACTCATAAATCACCCCCACTGACAAAGTGGAGAAAATATAAATTATCCACACAAAGATGAAAATAATCAGTAAATACATGTAAAAAATTAAGCTTACTCAATAATCAAAGAAAAAATGTACAATTTATGTTTTTCAAGTTGACAGATTCTTATTTATATCACAGTGTTTGATGCTGGTTATAGAGCAGTGGTATGAAGTCAGTCATACATTGCTGGATGCTCTTTTAAAGGAGGAAATGCTAATACCTTTTCTGAAAAGTCATTTGCCAAATATCAAAGACTGTAAATATTAATACTTTTAACCCCGTAATTTTGACTTCTAAATAAGTGTATCTAACCAAATGATCGGAAGTGAAAAACAAAATTTATTTTATGTGACGATATCTGTTACATCATTAGTTGTAATAACAAAAATTTAGGAAAAAAATAAATGTTCAACAAAGGAGAACTTTTTAAAACTATGGTTTACTCCATACAATAAAATTATATGCAATCCATACTATTGTATTTTTAAATAGCATTTAGTAACACTGGAAGTTTAATGAGTAGACACTTGCAGATGCAAAGAATGAACAGTCCCAAGTCCCAGCCACTACCAAAATCAGCCAGAAGTGCGATTGGAGAATGCTCTTGGCAAAGAAAGCAGTGAGAAACAGGAGAGGTGCTTTTTGTTCTATGGAGTTTTTGTTTTGTTTTGTTTTGTTTTGTGTTTTTTGAGTTGGAGTCTCACTCTGCCCCCCAGGCTGGAGTGCAGTGGCATGCTCACGGCTACTCCAGTGTTGACCTGCTGTGCTCCGATGATCCTTCCACCTCAGCCTTCCAAGTAGCCAGAACTACAGGTGTGCGCTACGATGCCCAGCTAATTTTTTGAGTTATTGTAGAGATGAGGTCTTGCCAAGGTGCCCAGGCTATTCTTGAACCCATGGGCTCAGGCAATACCCTCACCTCAGCCTCCCAAAGTGCTGAGATTACAGGGTTTGACAAACCTCTCATGAACCTCTAGAGTCCTAGGCAAGGGAGAGACAGCCCAGGCCCTCCTCCCACACCCCTTTCTGCAAGAACCATGTGCACAGAGTTGCCTAAAATTGAGACAAAGTTTCCAGTTGGATTGACATGGGCCCAGGGTACTCCAGCTTCTGATGAGTCTTGGGCCAGTGGCTGCCAGCCTCCCCACAGAGAGGCTCCATTAGGCACAGAAGGTAGGGGTAGCTTGCATCTCATAGGCACTCAACCTTCCCTTCCCCTCTAGCCCCCAGTCCACCTTGGGGATGTTTCTCCAGTGGCATAGGACTGGCCCCACCTAGTTCAGGGCTATAAACATGGCTTGCCCTCAGAGGGTCACTGCCATCACTGCCATTTTACCTACCAAGGAACAGTGGAGGACCTGGGAGACAGTGCAGTGGCCAAAGTAGCCCCACTTACTTATAGATTGATGGAGAAATGCCTGTCTCTTCCAGCAAGGCAGCAGCTTTTCTACCTCTATGCGAGACAGAGGGCTTGCCTAGACAGAAGGAGACCTTGTTAAGCCTGCCAGAACATCTGTCCCAGAGTTGAGACATGAGGCCTCTCCCGGCTCATCTAGACAGAAGGAGACCATGTTAAGCCTGCCAAAACATTTGTGCCAGAGTTGAGACGTGGGGCCTCTCCTGGCTGCCCACCAATCCTGCTGACAAGATGCATGAATTGAGGATGGCAGGCCAACCAAAGTTCCTGACAATTTGTGGGAGGGAGGGGAAAGCCCCTGATCTGGAGGAAAGGGCTTACCTGCCCCCAAAAGACTGCACTGGTGAAGCAGTGATAGATGGTTGCCTCTCACCTCACCACCCACGCTGCCACCTTTGAGCCTTCCACAGGTGGACCAAATGAGGGAGGTCAAGTAAGAAAATAACACAAAATGTTACCCCAATGACATCAACTTTAACAGACAAAAAAAGACAAAAAAAAATTAAAAGAGAAGAGAACAGATGATGAAGAACCAGCAGAAAAACATCAGCAATCCCCAAAGCTATAATGATTTAATACCCACAGAGGGTCTTCTCAGCTCCCAAGCAATGAGACCTATTCAGAATGACCTGTCCCTGATGACAGGCAGAATTCAGACTATAAGTGGTAAAGAGACTCAACAAGTCCAAGAGAAAGTAGACACTCAAATTAACCAGCTATAAAAATAGTACAGGAAGTGAAAGCTGACCTGGTCATTCTAAGAAAGAACCCAAAGGAACTCCTGGAAATGAAGAATTTTCTCCTGGAATTTCAAAACACAATAGCAAGCCTTAACATCAGAATCAACCAGGCAGAGGAAAGAATCTCAGAGCTTGAAGAGTAAATTATTGAATTAACCCAGTCTAACTAAAATAAGAAGAAAATAATTGGAAAAATGAGCAAACTTATGAGAGGTCTGGGATTATGTAAAGAGACCAAATTTATGGCTAATTGGCATTCCTGAGAGATAAAGGGAAACTGAGAACACTTCACTAGAGAGACAGCTATGCAGACACAGGAAATTCAAGGAATTCCTGGGAGGTATTACATGAGAAGACCATTCCCAAGGCACATAATGTTCAGAATTGTCAAAGTAAGCATGAAAGAAAAATTCCTACAGGAGATGAAAAAGTAGAGACAGACAGTACCAAGGGAGACCCATTAGAATTGCAGCAGATCTCTCAGCAGAAACTTTGCAAACCAAAATGGACCATAGTCCCATATTTAACAATCTTACAAAAAAAAAAAAGAAGAAGAAGAAGACTGGGTGCCATGGCTCATGCCTATAATTCCAACATTTTGCTTGAACCCAGGAGTTCAAGACCAGCCTGGGCAACAAAGCAAGATCTCATCTCTCTTAAATAAATAAATAAATAAGAAAAAGAAAAGAAAAGCAATTCCAGCCAAGTATTTCCTACCATGCCAAAGGAAGCTTCAGTAATAAAAGAGAATTAAAATCCTTCCCAGACGTGCAATCCTTAAAAGAATATGTCACCTCCAGACCACCCCTTCAGGAAATGCTTAAGAAAGTTCTAAACACAGAAATGAGAGAATGATTTCACCATCACAAAAGCAAAGGAAAGGACAGAGTTTAGAGACCATACACATCAATCACAAACCCTAGAACACAAAGCAGCTTCTTAATAGTACTATGATTGAAACAGGACCCCTACCTATCACCATATGCAAAAATTAACTCTAAATGGATCAAAGACCTGAATGTAAATCCTCAAACTATAAGAATCTTAGAAAATGCAGGAGACGCTCTTATGAAAGTTGGAACTGGGAACCAATTCCTATTCAGAACCCTAAGGGCCAATACATAAAGAAATAAAATAGACAAGTGGGACCTCATCAATCTAATGAGCCTCTGCAAAGCAAAAAAAATCATCAAGAGAGCAGGGAGACAGCCCACAGAATGAGAATATATGGAACTCAAACGTGCCAAAAGGGAAAAAACAAACAGCCCCTTTAAAAAGTGGGCAAAAGACATGAACAGACACTTCTCAAAAGAAGATATATGGGTGGTCAACAGACACATGAAAAAGCGCTCAGTCTAACTCATCATCAGAGAAATGCAAATCAAAACCACATTGAGATACCACCTAACCACAGTAAGAATGGCCATCATTAATAAAACAAACAACAACAGATGCTGGCGAGGATGTGGAGAAGAAGGAACGCTTCTACACTGCTGGTGGGAATACAAACTGGTGCAGCCTCTTTGGAAGACAGTGTGGCGATTCCTGAAAGAACTAGAAATTGACCTTCCATATGGCCCAGCAATTCGCCTATGGGGAATATACCTGGAGGAACTCAAATCATTCTACAGAAAAGATACCTACACACGTATGTTTGTTGCAGCTTTATTCACAATAGCAAAAACACTGAACCAACCGTGTTGCCCATCGAAGCTGGACTGGATAAAGAAAATGTGGTACATATACACAATGGAATATTATGCAGCCATAAAGAAGGACAGATATATGGACTTTGCAGCAACTTGGATGGATTTGGAGTTGATCATACTCAGTGATTTATCACAGAAACAAAGAACAGAGTTCCATATATTCTCACTCATAAACGGACCTTGAACAATTATAATGCTATAAGAACGCTATTGGCAGTAGTGGGAAACTGTCAGGGGAGGGTGGGTGGGATTGGCCGCTAAGAGAAACTGCTAGGGGAGGGAGGAACATACTTCATCAACAAGGGTACCTACATGATCAATGTTTATAAACCTAACCCTGAAATGTACCCCACATCTTTATAATAAAAAATTTATTTTTAAAGTAAATAAATAAGAAGAAAAGAAAAGCAATTCCAGTCAAGCATTTCCTACCATGCCAAACTAAGCTTCAGTAATGAAAGTGAATTAAAATCCTTCCCAGACATGCAATCCTTAAAAGAATATGTCACCTCCAGACCACCCCTTCAGGAAATACTTAAGAAAGTTCTAAACACAGAAATGAGAGGATGATTTCACCATCACAAAAGCTAAGGAAAGGACAGAGTTTAGAGATCATACAAATCAATCTCAAACCCTAGAACACAAAGAAGCTTCTTAATAGTATTATGACAGGAACAAACTCCCAAATATCAATAATTTACTTAAACTTCAATGGACTGAACATGTCTCTAAAAAGGCACAGAATGGCAAATTGTATAAAGAAACACAATCCAGTTTTCTACTGCCTTCAGGAAACCCATCTCACTGCAAATGACACCACAGGTTCAAGGTAGAGGGTTGGAGAAAGATCTTCCTGGTAAATGGAACACAAAAAAGAGCAGGAGTAGATATTCTTATATCAGATAAAACATAACTCAAACCAATAAAAGTTTTTTTAAAAATGATAGTGAAGGGGACTACATAATGGTAAAGGTCCCAATCTACCAGCAAGAAATATTCTTGAATGTATGCACTCCCATCAAAGGACCATCCAGATTTATAAAAACAATTGCTAATTAATCTAAGAGAAGACATAGATAGCCACACAATAATAGTCAGAGATTTCAGGACCCTATTAACAACTTTAGATAGATTATTGAGAATGAAAACTAATAGAGAAATCTGGAAGTTTGACTAGACACTGGATCAATTAGATCTAATAGACATCTACAGAACACTTGACCCAACAACCACAGAATATGTGTTCTTCCACCAGCATATGGAACATATTCTAAGATCAACTTCATACTTGACCATAAATCAAGCATGAACAAATTTCAAAACATCAAAATTCTTTCTTTCTTTATTTTTTGAGTCAGGGTCTCATTCTGTCACCCAGGCTGGATGGCAGTGGCACAATCACAGTTTGCCACAGCTTTACCCTCCTGGGCTCAAGCAATCCTTCTGCCTTGGCCTCCATGAGTAGTTGGAACTACATCTAGCTAATTTTACAGTTTTTTTACTTTTTTGTAGAAATGAGATCTTGATATGTTGCCCAGGCTGGCCTTGAACTCCTGGGTTCAAACAATACTCCTACCTCAGCCTCCCAAAGTGCTAGGATTACAGGCATGAGCCACTGCACCCAGCCAAAAGGTTGAAACCATATATAGCATCTTCACAGGCCACAGTGGAATAAAAATAAATATCATCACAACAGGAACCCCCCAAAGCACACAAATACATGGAAACTTAAAAACATGCTTCGGAATAACTTTGGGGTTAACAAAGAAATCAAGACAGAAATAAAAATGTTCCTAGAAAGAAATGAAAACAAAGACTCAACATAATAAAACCTCTAGGATACCATGAAATCAGTGCTAAGAGAGAATTTCATAGCATTGCATGCACACATCAAGAAAATAGAGAGATCTCAAGTAAAAAGTATAATGTCACATTTCAGGGAACTAGAAAGACAAGCACAATTCAGTCCCCAAAACAAGTAGAATGGAAATTATCAAAATAAATTTAAAGCTAAATGAAAGAGACCAAAGACTAAAAATTAAATTTAAAAACACAAAGGATTAACAAGTCAAAAAGACAATTCTTTGAAAGAATAAATATAAATAAATAACACAGTAGAGAGAAAATTCAAGTAAACACAATTAGATATGTAAAATGTGATGCTATATCCAATCCTGAAGAATTACAAAAGATGATCAGAGATTACTGTGAACATCTAGATGAGGGTAAGCTAGAAAATCTAGAGGAAATGGATACATTCCTGGCAGCACATAACCTTCTAATATTGAAATAAGGAAAAACTGAAACCCTAAACAGACCAATAACAATCCAAGAAATTGGTACAATAATAGGAAAACTTCCCAACAAAAAAGTCTTGTGTCAGATGGTTTCTAAGAAAGAAAGCTGTAGGACAATTTCCCTGATGAACATAGATGCAAAAATTCTCAACACAATACTAGCACATTGCATTCAACAGCACATTACCAGGATCATACATCATAATCCAGGTGGGCTCCATTCTCAGGATGCAAATCTCATTCAACATTCACAAATAAATAAATGTAATCCATCACATAAAGAGATGTAATGCCAAGAATCATATGATTATTTCAATAAATGCAGAAAAAGCATGTGACGAAATCTAACATCTCTTCTTGATAAAAATTGTCAAACACCTAGGCATTGAAGGACCATTCTTTATGACAATAAAAGTTATGTATGGCAAACCTGCAGCCAACATGATATTGAATGGGCAGAAGCTAGAAGTATTCCCCCTAAGAACTAGAAAAAGACAAGGATGTCTACTCTCACCCCTCCCATTTAACATAGCACTCAATGCCCCAGTCAAAGCAAACAGGAGAAAGAAATGAGTGATATCCAAACAGGAAAGGAGGAATTAAATCATCCTTCTTTGTAAATGATATGATTCTGTACATTGTAAACACCAGAGAGTCTGCCAAAAACCTCCTAGTACTGATAAACGATGTTTTTATTGGGATACAAAAATCAATGAGCAAAAATCAGTTGTATTTCTATATATCAACAACAAGCCAGCTGAGAACCAAATCAAAAACACAATCCCATTCACAATAGCCACACACAAAAATAAAATACCTCAGTATTCATTGAACCAAAGAAGTGAAAGATCGTTACAATGAGAACTACAAAACACCACTCAAAAAAAAAAAAAAAAGACAAAGAACATTCCATGCTAATGGACTGAAAGAATCTACATTGTCAAGATGTCCATTCTATCCAAGGCAATCTACAGATTTAAGGCAATCCCTATCATACTACAAGTCACATCTTTTCACAGACCGAAAAAGACAATATATAAATTCAAATAGAAGCAAAAAAAAAAAAAAAGCCTAACTAGTGAAAAACAATTCTTATTTTAAAAAAAAGTTGGTGACATCACACTCTCAGACTTAAGACTTTACTACAAGCCTACAGTAACCAAAACAGCACAAAGGTGGATACATAGATTAATGATACAGGTTAGAGAATCTGGAAACAAAACCACAGATCTTTAACCAGCTCATCTTTGGCAATGCCAATAAAAACAAACATTGGTGAAATGAAATCTTATTTAGCAAATGGTGCTGGGAAAATTGGCTAATCACATGTAGAAGAATTAAACTGGATCCCCACCTATCACAATATACAAAAGTTAACCTACAATGGATCAAAGTCTTCAATATGAAACCTCAAACTCTAAAAATCTTAGAATAAAACTTAGGGAACACCATCCTGAACATTAAAATAGGAAATAAATTCATGGCCAAGTCCTCAAAAGCAAAGGCAACAAAAGCTAAAATTGACAGGTGGGACCTTATTAAGCTAAAAATCTTCTGCATAGCAAAAGAAATCATCAAGAGAGTAAAGAGACACCCCACATAATGGGAAAAAACACTAGCAAAGTATGCATCCATCAAAGGTCTAACATTCAGGATTTATAAGTATCTCAAATGAATTGACATACAGAAAAAAACCCAAATACTCCTATTAAAAAGTGGGAAGAGCACACGAACAGACACTTCTCAAAGCAAAATATGCAAGCATCCAACAAACATATGAAAAAATGCTCAGCATCACTAATCATCAGAACAATGCAAATCATCACTACAATGATATACTATTTCACACTGGTTAGGATGGCCATTATTAAAAAGTCAAAAAGCAATATGCATTGGTGAGGAATGTAAGCTAGTTCAATCTTTGTGGAAAGCAGCTTGGAGATTTTCTTTTTATTATTATTATTATTATTATTATTATTATTATTTTAAAGATGTGGGGTACAACCCAGGGTTAAATATACCAACGTTGGTTATGCAGGTACCCTCCCCTGGCAGTAGTTTCCCTCAACTGCTAATCCCACCCCTCCCCTAGCAGTTTCCCACTACTTCCAATCCCTTTCTTATGACCCATCAATTCCCATATTGGGAATATACCCAGAGGAACTCAGATCATTCTGTAAAAAAAGATACCTGCACACGCAAGTTTGTTGCAGCTCTATGCACAATAGCAAAAACATGGAACCAACCATGCTGCCCGTTGAAGTTGGACTGGATTTTAAAAAATGTGATACATATACACAATGGAATATTAGGCAGCCATAAAGGACAAACATATGGACTTCACAGCAACTTGGATGGATTTAGAGTCAATCATACTCAGTGATCTATCACAGAAACAAAGAACAGAGTACCGTATGTTCTCACTCATAAGCGGATCTTGAACAATTATCATAATACTATAAGAAAGGAGATTTTCAAAGAACTGAAAAATAGAGCTGTCATTTGACCCAGAAATCCCACTTCTGGAAGTATATCCAAAGGAATGCAAATTGCTCTACCAAAAAAACACCTGTACTCATGTTTTTTGCAGTACTATTCATGGTGGCAAAAACATGGAACCAACCCATATACCCATCAGAGATGAACTGGATAAAGAAAAGGTGGTACATATACAGTGTGGAATACTACACAGCCATAAAGAAGCAGAAAATCATATTCTTTACAGCAACATGGATGCAGCTTGAGATCATCATTCTAAATGAACTATCACAGAAACAAAAACTGATCCCTACATGTTCTTACTCATAAGTAGGCAGTAAATGTTAGGCACAGACAGGCACAAGAATGGGAAAAATAGGCATTGGGCACTGCTAAAGAAGGGAGAGTAGGAGGGGAGATAAGGGATACAATACCATCCATTGGGTACCCATGCCCACTGCTGTGGGTGGGGGGGGTACTCATCAGAAGACCAAACCTCTCCTTCACATAATATACTATGTAACAAATCCACACATGGAGGTGGAAAATGGCAGCAGAGTCGGTGTGAGTGTGCGAGGGTTTGCGTGAGTGGATGTGTCAGAGGGCAAGAGAGCATATGAATGGGAGTGTAACTGGGTGCACAAGTGTCTGAGTTGGGAATTGAGAGTTGACAGGAGCTCTCCCCACAGTGCAAACACTACTACTGTTGCTGTTGCTTTTTGTGGGGCAAACTCAGCACCATTTTTCCCAAACAAGGAAGGACCTCCTGGAGAATAAGTTGGGGGAGTGACACCTGGGCTCACTGTCACTGCCTCCAGTGCCAAGTTAGACTGCAAGACCCTGCCACTGGGACCTGGGATCCTAAGATTGTGGTCCTTGCTGGGAAGCTGTTTTTCCTGATCCCATGTGCAGCAGGAACAGCAATCTGTAAAGGAAGTAAGCAATCAGTCTGAAGCCTGGGCAGAGAAGTGCTCCAGGCTAGCCTCCACAAAACATCAGGCCTGAGTCTTAAGACCAAGACTAATCTCTGAATTGCTCTAAAGGGATGCCCTCCACAAAACTAGAGAAGATTGTCCCCAGTGCACAAGACCTGATGGGTAATGACAGATGCAGAGCCCCACATAATCCATCCCCCAGTCCTGAGTCAGCTGCTGGGTAATAGATGCATACAGAGTATCTGACTGGAGAAGAAGGTTGATGAGTGCATAACTGACTCCCCCATTCCCCCACTACCAGCAATGAGCAAAAGAGATCAGGAAGACAGGGTAGAGACCAGAGGACTCATCCCATTCCATCAACTGGGTACTGTGGGATCTGTGACCATGCTGGAAAAGGATGAGAGGGAGAGATAGTCTGAGAGACACTGAGTCAAACCACTCCACACCACATCCTCACAGGCAGAGGGTATGCATGGTTATCAATCATAGGCAGCAGAGGGTGAAGAGTGTGACATACCAAGTTTCAATAGCAAAGAGAGAATCTGCAGTAACAGACCTGCAATCACAGAACTCACCACAAAAGGGAGCTCCCTCCAGCCTCAAAAAGATATATTAAAGTTGAGAAATCTCTACCAATGGGATTTGGGGCCCTTATTTTT
>CAUYQG010052172.1:0-37403 GCA_963574415.1 Tarsius wallacei
ATAAAAAATTCAGTAGAAGCCGGGCTCGGTGGCTCAGCCTGTAATCCCGCGGCTTGGGAGGCTGAGGTGAGTGGATTGCCTGAGCTCGCGGGTCCGAGACCTGCCTGGGCAACTTGGTGAGACCTCATCTCTACAATAAATTAAAAAAAAAAATTAGCCGGGTGTGGTAGCACGTGCCTGTAGTTCCAGCTACTTGGAAGACTGAGGCGGAGGGATCGCCGGAGCCCAGCAGGTCGAGGCTGCGGTGGCCGGGAGCAGCCACTGCACTCCAGTCTGGGTGACAGAGTAAGACTCCAATGCAAAAAAAAAAAAAAAAAAAAAATTCGTAGAAGAAAAATACATAAATTCTTACAATAAAAGGCAATATATACGTGTCCATAGAGAGGAATATAGTACATGGGTCCCCAGTGGAGAGAAATGTGGCAAATTCAATAAGGCCTTATCAACAAGGTAGCCTTTAACAAAAGGCCCTGAAATGGAAGGAGCTCACTAGAATGTCATTTGTTTCCCCTTACAAGACAGCTGAGGAGAAGTGGCTTATTGAACCTTACTGCATAGCAGTCATCTACATGGGCCTTTGAGTTAGGTTATCTGTGTCAAATCTTGGTGCGTTTCCAGCTGCACGATGTTGTGTATGTTACTTAATCCTGGTGTTCCTCAACTTCTTTGTTATTAAATTTGGTATAACCCTATCGACCTCAGAAAGCTGGTACTAGGATTGAGAATAGTGCTTAGTTGCTGTTATCCTACTTATGACTGCTTTTATTAATGTAAATAGAGTGGCATGGGATAAAGGCAAGGTAGTCATTCCTTCCCTCCTTCTCTTGTATATTAGTTTCTTCAGTTTCTAAAGGTCAGTTTGTCTGGGGCCCCTCGCTGCCATCCTAGTATGGTGTTCAAAGATGGCGGCCCTCTCTCTCTTTCTTTTTGGAATTCCAGGGTTTCAGTGTTCAGGGAACACAGGAAATAAGCTAAATAAATGATAACTTGATCCAAGTCAAATTAACAATGGCTTACTGGGTTTTCTCTTCTATTTTCAACAAGAGGTGTTCAATAAATATAATAAGTCAAAGAATCAAGAAATAAAGACATTATCTGTAAAATCTAATCAATCACCCAAACTGAAATTATGCTCCATTATTATCACCATCATCATCATCATCATCATCAAGCCATTCAACATGGTATAGTTATTTATAGTTACATTCACTTATTACTGGGTCTAATCCCAACAGTCTTATAATTAAATATTATTGCTTTTCTCTTATATATAAATTATCAGAAAACAAAAGCCAGCTATAGACTATTATACCTATCTATGGCATTCAGATGAAGAGCAATTCATCTAGTTACCTCTTAGTCTATAAATGTCCATGTGTCATCTAATATTTCTTATATAATTATCAGTCCATAAAAATCCACTTGAGATGGGCAGCTCAGAGTCCCTTCTTTTTTCAGACTTCAACTTTTTTTTTTTTCCTCAGATTTCCTTGGTTTTTCTAATCTTCCCTCTTCTTTTTTCTGGCACCACTCAGAAAATCTTTGCTACAAATTGCTGAGGAAGGCTCACCTGAAGCCCAGAATATTCAGTGCTTTTGGGGTCTATGGAGGGCATGTGGGCGAATTAGGCAGGTAGTCCATGCTATCACATGGAGAATAACAATTCATCTTCAACTTTAGAAGTATAATGAATTGGAGACAAAATTAGACATTAGACCCTTGACAAGTGAGAATGAGATGTCAGTTTTAAGAAATGTTCCCACTTATTTTCTCTAGATAAACTTCAAATCTGGATATTTGTGTATATCTCTTACTTTTGAATATAGGCAAAGAAAAAACTGTGTAGACCTACAAACACAGTGTAAAGGCTAGTTTTGCCTCATGTCTATCAGCTTGTAATCTTTTCCTTTTAGCCTTGAAATATTTGCTGGGGGGAAGATAAACAAAATACAGCCCTGTCAATATTGACTCTACCTCAGAGAGTAACTAATGAGTTATACCAACAGTGTCTTGTAAAAGTAAAAAAAAAGGTGAGAACTGAAAGAGTAAATAGAAAATAAAATGGTCTCCTGCTGTATACAAAAAAGGTACATTAGGCTCAACATTTGTTCTAGAAGGGGTCACCATAGTTCCTTGTGTGCTTACACCTGTGGTTCTACCGAGTGTAATTGTTGATATAGATCCCTTTCATATTCAAAAGTATTCCTGTTAGGAAGACAAATCATGAAGTCACACCAGTCCTGGATAACACAACTGTCATAGCTGGAAACAATCCAAAATTCCATGAATGGATGCAGAAAGACAGGTAAATAATTGCTAGGTACTGTATGAGATAAACAGTTACAGAGTCCAGACTCAAGGCCAGGTTACCTGACACCAAAATCAGAACTCTTCACAACCCAGGCTGTTTTATTAAGTCTCAGAGACCTATTTTAGAGATAGTGGAACTAAGGATGAAGGGAATACAGTGTACTCAGGCACATTCCCTGGGAAGTAACAGAGCACAGTTTTCATGGAGATCTTCTGAGGTCAAGGCTGCATGCCATCCCAACTGCATCTCCGTTTGGAAACCAAAGACACAGTATTGTGCTGTACGTGACAATCACCACATTAAAGGTATAATTTGCTGATACATCTATTAAAAGAAATAGAAAACTTAGAATAGAGCTAATAGTCAGGGAGACACGACTAACAGAAAAGAATCAGAGAACAATTCCAATGCTGTATAATTAAGTGCTACATGATGTGGTAAGGATAGCGATGTTCAGAAGAGACTATGTAGGGGCAGATGTGTTTAGAGACAAGATGGCACATCAACTGGCCTCAGAGAATGTGGATGATGAGCATCAGGTGGAGAACATTCCAGAAAGAGGAAGCAAAAAAAAGGTAGCGTTGACTATTTTTATGAGGCACATCAAGGAATACATTTAGTACAAAGTTGAGGGTTCATGCTGAGGAATAGGGAGAAATCTGATGAATAAATTATGTTGACCCAGATTATGAAAAAGTTTTAATGTTTAATTATTGTACCCATACCTATGCATAACTTTACATAGATTCATTAATGTGGTTATACATATATGCTTTGGGGTGTATAGTTTTTTTTTTTCTTTTTTCTGTCTTTTTTTTTTGGCTCCCTTCTCTCTTTCTCTTCTTCTATCCAGCCATATTTACCTGCCCATCTATGTTAACAATTTAGTATGTAACTTTCTATGTGCTTTCTCCCTATTCAAATAATTAGATAGATTTCATGGTAAGATCAATCATGATTTATCATATTGTTTCCAGTGTTTTGCTACCAAGATTAATGATGTAATAAATGCCCTGAGATATGGTTCATTACTCATGTTCCTTTGATTGTATGGGATAGATTTCTAGGAGACAGTTTATTGGTTAAAATTGGCTCTAAACATCACAGCTCTAAATCAATTTGTGAAAAAAATGCTTTCTTAACATCTACAAAAATAGTTATCATGGCTGCTTTCCATTCTTGCTAATCAGAAGAGTTTTTTTTTTAATGTCTTATTATTTTAACTTCTATTTCTATCACTGCCAGATAATATTTTTCCCATCTTAACTTACTTATTTCTGTTTTTGGATTTGTAGCTGACAATGTGGTTTGTAAACACTCTATAATTTTTCTTTCAACTAGTTCTGTTTGTCTTTCCTCTCTCTTTTTTAAATCAATCAGCATATAATGGGAGAAGCAGAATGAAAAATACTTTAAGCATTATAGAAGAAGGGATTTATTTTAAAACAATAGCTGGCCCATTTTTAAGATTGGTGAAAAACTAAGGGAGAAGCTAAAGGATCAGAGAAAAGTCACGAACTACCCCTTCTGAAGCAGGGGTCTGGTAGATAAGTTAGAGCTTGTAGGGAATCTGGAGGGGACCATGATGCAGTGTTTGTAGAGCAGCCAGTGGGAAAGCTATTGCCTCTACCTGCTGGGCTGGGGTTTTGATAGGGAAAAAGAGCTGGACACGGTACCTGGAAGAACAAGGACTCTTTCGAATTCCTCAGTACCTCTGTGATGCTGTCATCACTCCTAAGCACAATGATCTTCAGCAGTGTCTGCTGCATCCCTTCAGCTGTCCAAGTCTTGCACAAATTCTCTTTTGATCAGCTTTAACTTGAAGCCACACATAGAAGAGGATTCTGGAGAACAGAGCTGTAGCTTAGCAAAGTGGTCACAGAACAGATGCAGGACAAAGCACATGATCGATTTTTGTAACTGTAAAAAATACAAGTATAGTGTACATTCTTATAAACTTCTGGTAAATAAAGTTTGTCGACTGTGGAAAGTAATCTAGCTCTTTATTTATTTCATCTTTAAAAAAATTTTTAGTCATGTATATATATTGTTTCCCATTATATTTGGAATTTTATTGATTTCTTGATTGTCTAATAATTTGCTCCTATAGTAAACACTGTGTTGTTTGGTGCAAAAAATATAATGTTATATCTTATTGATAAATTGTACCTGTTTCTTTACCTACTGCATCTCATTAACACTTTATTTCTTTTGATGTGAACTTTCACTTTGACTAATATTAATATTACCAGTCCTGCTTACTGTTTATTTGCATTTACCTGGAATCACCTTGGCCATCACTTTATTACTTTGCCTAAATATTTTTATTTCTACTGAAGTACTTACTTTGATTTAATTTTATTTAGCTCTCTGTTTTTTATTGGAACAAACACATCTGTTTTTATTTTGAGCTCCCACTGATATACTTGACTTGGTTTTATTCATTGTGTCATGATTCACACCCTTTACTTACTTACTGTCCATTATTGGGTGCCCGTTTCCTTTTCTTTCTTCTCCTTATTTTTTCTGGTTTGATCAAGATGAGATGTATTTTGTTTGTTTTCTTCTTGAACAAGTTACTATTTTTCCCCCATTTGTTAAAAATTCCTTTCAATTGCTTTGTTCTCATAATCAGATGCTCAGTCAATTGTTATCAGGATGTATACATCTATTTGCCTCCCAGGTCTCATAACTATTTTCACCCTCCTTTTTTCTTTTCTCATCTCTCAGCCTTTGATAGACTTCTGCCACATTTTTACATTTTCTCTTTCCCAATCACCTGGATTTGCTAAGAGAATTGGTAACTAATTGGAATTCATTTAACAGTGTTTACTTTCTTTTAAATATCTTATTGTAGCTTTTATATTAAATATTCCTGGGACTGAGGTAAGCAAATATTTCTGCCATCTACAACTTCCCTAAAAAAAGAAAAAATAAATAAAGAAAAAAAAAATCCCTGGGAAGTGTATTGTTATCCTCCTGAATTTAGTTAAATAGAAACATTTAAAAATTTGATTTTTGTATATTTTACTCTTTTTAATCTTGAGGTCTCTTTTCTGGTTTACTTATTTTTTAACTTGAGTTTTTCTCATGTGTGTTAAAAACAGAATATGTAAGTTACATATGTTTCAAATCATTGCATATCTTCAAATTCTATACTTGATACTAAATTATATCTTGTCTAGCCATGTTATTCTGGGATGAAGTCATCTTTTATCATCAATCCTAAGAAGCTATTCTACCTTTCAGCACTGCAAATAAGAAGTCAATCTCTTTTCTGTTTGCCATTTTCAATATTTTACTAATTTCACTTCCACCTTACAAAATTCCCTAAAGATCAGAACTTTTAACAAGATATATCAGAATATGTGTCTTCTCTTAACCTTCTAGTTTATGTCCTAGGAAGCTTTCTTAATTTCTGAAAAAATAATTATTCTGTCATTGTTTAATTATTTATTCTGTTGCAATAGTTTATTCCTCTTTCTCCTTGTAGTACTCTCACTAGTTTTATAAAGACCATTATGATTCTATCCTTCAAGTTTTTATATTTTGTTATATAATTTCTACTTATAATTTTGCTTTTGCTGTGTGACAATTCTCATCTTTGACCTTCTAGTTCATTAATTTGGTTCTAACTCTGAAGATTTCCTTCAGTTTATTGACTGCATTTTTTTGTTGTTGTTGAAAAGCAATGGTATTAACTCCAGAAAGTCTCCTTATTACTTGCACTTAAATATAATTGAAGACCTATTTTTTATTGCTATGCTTGTTTTTAAGAACAGCTTTAAATTAAAAAACACTGAGTAGATAATACAGAAAATTGCCCTACACCCCTTCCCTGCACAACTTTGTATTATTGATATCCTAGCATTAGGATGTTATGTTTACAACAGTTAGTGCATCAATATTGATATATGATTATTAACTAAAGTCTTTAGTTTATTCAGATTTTCTTCATTGTTACCTAGCTTCTTCTGTCCTAGGATATCCTCTTGGATACATTACATTTAGTTGTCATGTCTCCTTAGGCTCCTTTTCACTTGACATTGTTTTTGATACCTTGACAGATTTGAGAAGTATTGGTAAGGTATAGTATATCATGCTCTTCTAATAGAATGTCTTATGGTTAGAATGGATTATGGGTTTTGGAAAGGAAGGCCACTGAAAAAATGTTCAATTTTCATCATATTGCATGAAAGATATATACAATCAACAAGATTTATGACTGTTGATGTTGAATTAAATCACCTGCTGATGTAATGTTTATCAGGTTTCTCCACTGTAAAAGTAGTCTTCTTCCCCCTTTTTTTCATAATACTCATTGGAAGTCACTACTTCGAGCTCAAACTAAGTTATATTCCTCCTCCTTTACAGTAGAATAGCTACATAATTCTTCTACTCTTGGAATTCTTCTGCATGGGATACTGTCTCGTCTTTCTTATCTGTTAACTTAGTCAATCATTTATATCAGTACGGACTCATGGATATTTATTTTGTATCTTGGGTAATATCTTGTATCTTTCTTTCGTTGCCCTAATTTTTTCATCTTTGATCATTGGGACCTCTTTCCATGGGCTTCTGTGTTTCTTTGACTGCCTTCATAACTGTTCATGTTTCTTCTAAGGTCTGTTTTACTTCCCGGCTCCGTGCAATGCTCCAGGCTAAACTGCTATGTCCCCTGCCTGAGTCAGAAAATCAGTTCTTTCTCCATACACTCCTGGATCCTTTTACCAGAAACCAAAATCTAAGGTGTTAGGTACCACTGGGGTCTTGCTTCTTTTAGATTCTTTCAGGTAATTAAAAAAAATTTAAGAAACTGTACCCCACATCTTAAAATAAAAAAAATAAAAATAAAAAAAAAGAAATCAATATCTGCTTTGGCAGTTTTCTTTTAATATGGATGTGTTCTGATGTTTCTCTCTGATCGACCTATTTCTGACCACTTAAATCTTTTAGATTTTTTCCTCTGGACTTACTGGGTTATTTTCTCACTGTTTAGGAAAATTAAGTAAATGGATAAGCTTCTGGTGGTGAGTGTATGTATGTATAGCAGTCTTTTTTCTTGTGAATCTTTAATTCAGAAAGCTATAGTCCCTGCTTAAGCACCTGTATTAGCCTTTTCTACTCACCTGGACTTCCTGTACTCTCCAAGTTTCACGCGGAGTAAAAACTCAACATACCTGTTGAACCAACTCTTAAACACAAGAGAATCAAGAATAGAGAAGAAGAACTTCCAAAATTATGGAGTAGGAGCCTCAAAAATAATCTACATTAAAACAAAGAAAATACTAGCAAAATTTGACAAATTATTAGAATTCTGAAAATTAATCCAAAGCTTTTAACAATTCAATAAGTTTTTAGAGAAAAGCAACTGAATTGTGGTACTAATACTGAGCTTTATAGCATTTTAACTTCCCACATTCTTATCTGCCTTGCTCTGTGGTACCCTTGAAAACCAGTAGCCTTACAATCACAATAGCTATGAAGACAGCAGCCATGTAGTACTGGTGGGAACAGAACAAGTTTGGAGCCCACCATGTGTCCCAGCTGCAGACCTGTCTGTGAGTACTCTGGAAAACCTACATTCACAGCACTTATTTTTTATCCGATCTGACTCAGAACCTTTTAGGTGGTGAAATCTCTATCCTCTAGAATTTCACTAAAACGACCAGAGGCAATGTTTAACATCAGAGCTGACTTAAATGGCAATTGCAATTGAGGTAAATAAGAGGCTGATAAAATGTGTTTTAGAAATCTGGCAATTAGCTGTTCATAGGCAATTTTGAAAAGTGTTTACATATTCTTGGATATTCACATGGGCATATATATGTGCAGAGCTGGGGATATGTCTAGAAAACACATGAGAAGGCTTTATCTCTCATTTTAGTTGAACTTGAGACTCTGCAGCAGGAAGTGAGGGTTTAGGCAGAATTGCAAATTGTTTGCCAAGTATGGCACAAAATACACTCAAGCAAAGAGTGGAAGACTTAGCATTTTAAGGCATTTAAGACAATATCTATCAAATTAGCTGGCCAGTAAGAAATTTGCACAGACATTTCAATGACTGGACAACACAAAGAATATGGACTTTAAAAATTAGTCCAAACCAAAATTGGCAACTAAACAAACAAGCATGAACAAAAGTAACAGCCAAAATCTGCATTAGCTAGTGTTTTCCAGAGAAACAAAACCAATTGTATGTATTTATATAAAGAGATTGACTTTAAGGAATTGGCTCACATAGGAGCCGGTAAGGTCAACATTTTTCAGAGCACCTTGGTAGGCTGGAGACCCAAGAAGGAGTTGATATTTCAGTCTTAAGTCTAAAGGCAGTCTGGAGACAGAAGTGACAACCAAGACACACAAAATATTACCACTGAATACTCCTAATCAAATATGTATAAGGGGCAACGTCCTGGGGATCACATATTTGATGCCTTCCTTAGAATACTTTTGTGAAACTAATGAATATAATGAAATTGGTTCGTTTCTCCTAATTACACTGAACAAGTGGAAAGTTAGCTCAAGGATTAGATTCTCTTAAAAAAAAAAAACAAACCTGATTTGAGAATTGAAAAATGTAGTTACTAGAGTTAACATGCAAACTTTCCTGAAATAGAAAATATATAAATCTTTGTTTTTATTGTGTACAACGTAATGCTATAATTTTTTTTTTCCAAACTGCTCCCCCATTGTTTTACAATAAAACACCACAAACTTGGAACCTGGAGTTTCAAACACTAGAGCTTATATAACCATTTGCTGTCTATTCCTAAAGTAATTACAAAGATGTGCTGGTTTTTTGATATAAAACTGGAAAGACTAAAAACATATATCCTAGTTGAATTTGGCACATAAATTCCAGTGTATATTTGTTAAATGTACTGAAAAGAAAATATGTAGCTTTCTCTTATTACATATAGAAATCAAAGTAAAGGAAGAAGAATGATTTTTTTTATATAAAGTATGTTCTACAGAATATTTTTTCAAGGAAACACAATAGAATTAATTATTCAGTAATAATAAACATAGATTATTTAGACGTATTTGATGTAGAAAAAGGTTGTAGCTGAATTAATTACTGATATATAAATGCTTTCATAAACACAAGTACCAAAAAATGGATGCCTACTCTAAAAGATGTTATCTAGTATTACTTTTCAAAATTGAATTCAATTATGGTAGCAATGTGTAGTATGACGTTCACTCAGAAGATGGCATTAATCAAATGAATGCTAGCATTACTATGCAACAGGCAGGACAGTTGAAGAAAATGGCAGAAGGATGGTTGTTGTTTGAGGAGTGCAAGAACATTTTAAAATAGTATTTGAAATTCGAGAGAGTTTTGGAAGTACAAGGACAATGGAGGTGTGAGTATGCAACAGAACCTCCAACACACCTAACAATTGCAAGCACTTGTGATAAGTTTGAGACACTTGGTACTGTGTGCAATGTGCACAAGGGAAGATTCAGGAGGCCTTACACAGCAACAAGCCCTGCTTCTTCTGCTATGGTGTTGGAGCATTTACATGCTTGCCACAGAATTCTACCAAACAATGTGTACCTCTTGTAATTGCAGAAGTCAAGCATGACTTGTATCCATCTTTTCTGTTTGGTACATATTGAGTATTAAAATTTTAATACAGTTTCCTTTCTTAAAATGTGTATACATTTTCTGGCACCCTTTGTATTTTTTTCTTAAGTAAATTAAATATTTCAAAAATATTTCATCCCAAGACTTTTGTTTGTCAATTTTTTTTTTCTCTTTATCACATTTCAATGTTTAACTTTTGGACCCCACTCAAGTTCTACTTTTAGATGTGGATCAATGAGGATTTTCTTTACCATTTCCACTATTTTTCTTTAAGGATGAAAAAATAAATAACCCTGGTAAAATCAGGTACAAAGATTGTATTTGTGAAGCCAGAGTGCAGAATATTGTCTTCCAGAATATTGGATGTAGGAGATGGAATGGACCTTAGAGAAAATCTAAATCATCAGTCTTATTACAGATTTGGGTCCAGTGAGGCAAATTGGTTTTCCCACAGTTAGACAGCATGCTGGTATACAGGCCTGAACGAGTTGATGTCCTTGACTCCCAAAGCAATGTCTTCTTTCTACATCTCTGCTAAATCAAGAAGGGACCCTCCATGGACAAGTACTATTATTTTTTTTCAAATTTAAATGTGCTGTTACTGGATTACAATAGCATATAATGCCATCTACAGCATTTTAAAAATACTTACCTTTTTGTATTTCTTTAATTTTTTTTAGCCTAAGTAATGCATATTTGATGCTCAGGGTAGCTACATAACTTAATGTCCAAACTAGCACACTTTATTAAATTTTGAGGCTGTTATAATTACACTGAAATGAAAAGGACATAAGGTCACTCTATAAAAGAATGGCAAATAAAGTTAAGATATCAGTAAGCAAAATGAAAAAGCAATCACTTCATTCCTATTTTGATCTAGACTTAGCCATATTTTGAATTGTATCATTACAGATACTTTTTTTGCAAAAATGCATCAATAATTTCTTTAGTCTGCCTTTACCAGTAAATGATGTATCAAGAATAATGTCTTGATAAATAAGTATTTATGCATACTAAATTTTTAAATGATTGCTTAGCATTAAATTGTCTGTCACACTTATAACTGGCCTGGTCATGTTCAAATAGAGACCTTGTGTACATAATAAGTCACCGTAGCTTCTCAAGGGTCAAGAATATATTGTTTCTGGAAAGTAAATATATAATGTAGTTAGCTTTATTTTTCACCTTCCTCCTAGTGAACATCCAAACAACCAACAAGACACATGCCTAGACCAGTCAGGTGGAGACAAAGCTATCAGAAGAGACACTGGCCACAAACAGCTAGTACAATCACATCTAGCACACCAGCTGAGTATCAGTTTTGCTCAAAAGCATGGCAATTCACCAAAAAGATGTCAAGTTGTTAATACAACCGGAGTATCAGATTAAGAGCTTATGAAAGTGGGCCATATACAGCAAATAAGTCAACAATTATAACATCCTTAAATTTTCAAAGCAACACAGAAGGGGCAGTCTTTATGAAATTATATGCCTGGAAGCAATCCAAATCTACATACTTGTATGCAAATCTCAAAAGGCAATTCGTATACTGGATTTTGTTTGAATGTCTTATTATTAGATTCCCCTGGCAAATAATAAGCAGTAGTTGACGGTTATAGAAATCCAGTTATTCAGCACATATTTGATCTTCTTTTATGCGTCAACCATCTTTTAGGCATTGTGAGATATAGAAAAATGAGTCAACATGAAGTCTACTTTAAAGGATTTATTCTGGACTAGAAGAAAAGTATGCACCTACTTTCAAATGCTTATATGTATAATGCATGGTGGAACATGATAAATATGCCATAAAATAGTGTTAGTCATAGTCTATGGAAATCAGAAGAGGTTAAATTTACATCTAACTGACTTTATAGTGGGTGGATGTGGATAAAGGAAGTCTTCATTCAGGAAATGGCATAACTCCTTGAAAGATGAATAGGCTCTGAGAAAACTTGTGACTGAAATAGGTGTTTCAGGGTAATTATTCTAAGTGGAAAAAAACAGAAGCAGCAAAAGGAAGACCTATAAGGAAGAAAACAACATAGGATCAAAAGAGATTGTAAAGGGTTTTTGAAACAATATTAGAAATTACTGAGAGAAGATATGGCGTGCCTTGAATGGTAGAGCACGAACATGGACTTGAGTTTTCTGTGGTTAAATTAAGTGTACTTTTAACAGCTTTATTGAGATATAGTTGATATATGGATAACTGTACATATTTAATGTTTGATGAGTCTGAATGTGTAAGCACCTGTGATACCATCAAGGAAATAGGCATATCCAGTAGATGTGTTGGATAAAGTAAGCATTGATGGGTTAAACAAGATGGATTTGATTCTATTTGAGACTTGAAGTAATTATTAAAGTTTTGAACAGGGGCATAAGATATGAACTGTTGTTTAATCTGTCATCACCTACTTTGTCCTGAACATCTGTCTTCTCTTGATGCTGTCTTTCACTCAAATCGTTTTATGTTTCTTGTCTCTCCAAAATGCTGTGTGATAAGACATCTTAAGGCCAGACTCAGTGAAGGATGAAGCTGTTGATTTTCCTCCATTGCTCTCTTTTAGCCACTTACATCTGCCAGGAGTGTCACTTTTGAATGCAGTTCTGGATATCAGCAAGACTAACATGCTTAATTATACTGGTAGATTGGCACATGTGACCAGAAGCCATAGGCTTTGGGGCAAGCAACTGTTAAATTTCAGGCCACCCCTGCTTTTGTGATAGCATATGAATTTTTGAAGAGCTGGTTCATGTATTTAATAAAGTATGGAGACAAAAAAAAGAGTAAAGAGAATGTTTAACATTTTAAATATAAGTATATGTAAGTATAAAATATATAAAATGTGCTAATATATTTCCCTTGGCTTTGCATATAGAAGAAGACAACTTCTCAGGGCAGTAATAAGCATTTTTCCTTGAAGTCACTTTACATTTTTAAATGTAAGCAGCATTTATTAAGCTAATGTGACAGGAACTATACTGAGCTTTGAAGAAACAATTTCCACTCCATCTGTACATAAGGAGACCATAGTTTCTCTCTCATACTGTCTCCCAGGGACATCTATCTCACCTTTGCTTTTTATTCTTTACAGATAAACCTGTTACCAATGTCACTTTGCTATTTTATTTTGCCCAGTCATGTCTTAAATAACTGGGCTCTCCAAAGGAAATAACTACATAGAGAATTTCTATTTCTGTTACCAGGTAGGCAATGAGAAGTATCATTGGCAATTTCAATTTTAATTAAGGTGGTGATTCAGGACCCGAAGAAGCAGCGACAAAACTCTCTCGGTTCCTTTGATAGAGTACAAAAGAGGGAATCCCACAATTGGCTGAACTGAGGATGGGTTCAATTTAAAAATTCAAAGGAATAAAAGTTTCCCAGTGATGTAAAAAAGTAGAGTCCTTTACCTCTCTGGGGAGAAAATGTTAGCAGGGGGCCTGAAAAATTAATTACTTCAGGACAGGAGACAGGTGGTGAGTTGTAGGAGGGGAGGGCTGCAGAAACCTCAGTGAGAACAGAAAAACTGTGACCAAGACTGGAGAAGAGAAAAGCTGGAGTTATAGCAAGATAAATACATGAGGAGGTTTGGGGTGGGGGTGGAACGTTTACATATATATTTGCATATATGCATTATATATGTATATCGTTTTAGAAAGTATTAAAATGGCAGGAAAAAAGCATGTAGACATAAAAATATTATCTTTATATTCAACTTGCAAAAGTGATTAGCGTGGACATTTTGGCATGTATTTTTCCAGTCTTTTTTTTTCTGCTTTGGAAAACATATTCAAGATTATACTGTATATTATATTAATCATGCCACTTCATTGAACATTATACAAAATAAACATTTTTTCATGTCATTACAATTTGTAAAGATGATTAAAACTAAAAATAGTAGAAAAACCAACCCAATATATTTCATTTACCCTTCCTTAATGAGGCTATTTAAAACCCATTTGTAAACTTTCACAATGGGATGTCAGTCTATCAAAATAATTCCTCTTGCCAGATCACTAAAATATTTTTTAGTCAAAAACAAAAGGGAGTTTTTTGCTCCAACCCCTCTTTCTGCACTTTCCACTTCCAAAATATACCTTCTCTCTCTCTCTCTCTTTCTCTACACACACACACACACACACACACACACACACACAGCCTTTCCTTCACTTTGTACTGCCTTTCCTATAAAGCAGATGGTGCTTCAAATTTCCTCAGCCCCTCACAAAGCTGTTCCTCTAGCAACCTTCCCTAAAACACTGATTTTAAAACAAGCAAAGATGTTCTTTGAATCCCTTCCTAGTCAATCTAGTGGTCCAACCTAAAATGTTTCTAATTTTAAAAAGTAATCAACTTTATGATAAGACAGTTTAATCAAAGCTTCACTACAGAGGTTAAAGTGCAAGAATATTAGAGATAATATTAAACTTTTCATGGAGAAATAATTTGTAACAAAGTTTAAAATCTCAACTCGTTCCTAGTTCTAGCCAACACAAATTTCTCTCAGAGAAATTGCACTTCAAGGAATGGGTTGAAGAAAATAAAAGATTTTTAAAAATAGGTTCTAAGAAGGTAAAGATGATACCTACGTCTGGAAGTATGAAGTAGAATTCAGAACTTTAACTATTCCTGCTGATTATTAATTGAATTCACGCTCACATTTCAAAAATATTTCTGACTCTAATACCTGTGATTTAAAAGGCTTTAAAGGAAAAGATAGATCTCTGGGGGTCATAATTATAAGGTTGATTAATATGAATGCATTTTCATTTTCTGCCATGAACTAGTCTTTAAATACATTACCTAACTTAATCCTTACCTATAAGAATTGAATTGTATTAAAATCCAATGAGTTGGATAATATCAGAATAACCTATGAGTTGACTTCTTTCTGAATTTTAATGGTAAATGAACAAAACGAAACAAAAACATCTTTAAGTCAGTCATTTGTTGTTCTTGGTTTCAGTGCCCTCATATATAAAATATCTATATAATGACCCCTTAGGAAGAGAGTCTCTGAGATCTGTTTTAGATCTTCATTTAGAAGTGAACTCACACGGAGTTCATTCTGTGTAACCAAGTATTTCTTCAGTGTTTGTACACTGAGCTCTTACTGGATGCTCAACATTTTCTCTCAGGGAAGATCATTATGGTACAGTAACAAAGATAGCACATTCTTTGTTATTCCTTCCACTTAAAGTAGAACCCAATCTCTGTCTTCTCAATTCAGATGACTTCGGGCACAGTTACTGAATACTCAAGAGAGACCTTGAGTGAGAACCGCAAAAAACGAGAGATAACAATAAATTGTAGTTTGAAGCTTCTAGTTTCACAGGGGTTTGTTATGCACCAATACATACCTGGAACATCTACTCATTCTAAATCTGTATTCTTCTCACTGCTCTTATATCATGCACCTCAGGTGAGATCAAAGAACCTAGAATTGTTGCTCAAAATGTTTCTGGATTTGAAAATTTTAAAATTTCTGCATCTTTCTCTTTTTCCTCACTTTTATTTGGATCCCTCATCTGATTTTGAGTTGATTACACAAACCTTCAAAACTCAGAAAGCAACAGACTCTCACTGTGTATCTGTTCAATAGTGTTACAAATTCCAAGAAGAATTTATGGGTTTGAGTCACAGAGCTGTGGTAAAAGGAGGTACAGAGGTTGTGCTGAAAAATGTATTGCACTGGCTCCTAGTCCTATTTTGGCCACTGTGGTTTGGCCTTTCGAAAGTTGCTTTACCTCTTTGGGTATCTCCTTCATATAAGATGTTGATTTTTGCGATCTTGAGAATTCCTTGTTGCTCTGAGCTTCAGAGTCTTTTTATAATATTTGAATAATAATAGTCTACCTACTTTATAGGGCTTTTATGAGGATTGAATTGAGTATCATGGACAATGTTCTTTCAGCTCCTGTCACCTGGGAGGTAATAAGTGGTTCAGTATCATTTTCATAAATGATTCAAAGTCTGAATAGCCAAAGCCGAAGAGGATAACTCAAGAATATGCTAGACATACAGCATAGCGTATCTAATAAAGCATGCCACTAGCTAGGCTGAGGTAGCTTTTCGTCCCCATACTAAAGTTTAAGAAGACATGATAAAAATGCCTCTACATCTGTCACTGCATTCCTCTCAGAGCAGAGGCCAACTTTGCCCTTAATAAAAAAAAGTGCCAGTGTTGGCCGTTGCCACCACCATTGCCAGGCCATTGCTAAGCTATGGTGTGGCCATGTGCTCTTTGAGCTGTGGTCAGGCCATGTTTCTTGGCTTTGGCTCCCTCCCCTACCTTGGGGAGGCGAATCTCTTCTCTCTCTCTCTCTGTCTCTCTCTCTCTCTCTCATTTACTTTCTAAATAAACTATATTTTTTAATCCAAAAAAAAAAGTGCCAGTGTTTACAGATGAACTTTGAGGACATGAGTCGCAAAATGAACTGTCAGCCTCAAAGCTTGAAAAAGAGGGCTCTAGTCTTAGCTTGTTCAGATTTATAGGTGGTCCTCAAGAAGTCGTCCTCCCCCATCTCCAGCAAACCTCTGTCACCGCCCACCCTCACTGCGGCACTGGGCGCCCGGGAGCTGCAGGGCTATTCCCGCAGTAGCCGCTAAGGGGAGCCGGACGCTGGACCTCCCTCCCACGTTGCCATGACAACAGCACCCGGCGGGCGCGCATCCTTTGGAGTGGAGTGCCGGCTACAGCAGGTGTCGGATTGCAGCGCGCTCGGGGAGGATCCGGGATTTCTTGGAGCCTCTGAGAGAGAGTCTGGCGACTGTTCTTCCGCCTCCCTCTCGGACAGCTCCCGAACCCGGCGGGGCCGCGCAGAGTGAACATGGTCCACCATTCAGGCTCCATTCAGTCCTTTAAACAGCAGAAAGGTCAGTGGGAATCTTGCTCCCCTCTCCCTGCGGGCGTCACGTCCCCCTCTGCATGCCCTTGCAGTTGTGCCTTTGCAGGCTGATGCGACACAGAGGTGGAGAACTCTGTGAAGTTAAAAAAAAAAAAAAGAAATGAAATGCCTCTTCACTCTGCGTCCTAGATGAGTCTGATTTCCTGAGCCTCCGCACAGTGCCTGGGAGTAGCGGAATTCGTCATTTCGGGACTTGATTGAATGTATAGCTCAGCTAAAACTGTCTCAATGCATTGCAGTATACCTGCTTCGTAGGGGTTGTCTGAATGGCCCGGTAGAGCCGGGAAGTGTGAAGACAGAAATGTTGAACGGTGTTTGCCCTCGTGTCTGTGGTTCAAATGTCGACTAAGCTTCAAACAAGTGAATCTACTGTTTGAGACGCATTTACGCAATCATAAGATAAATAAATTCTTAGAGAGCTCCGGAAGTTGGCCTGTTACAGTTGAAGGGATTGTGTAACTTCTTTGGAAAATTTTGTTTTCGTCTGTGCCCCATGCTTGATTCTGGGTTTCAAGTTTTTGTTGTTGCCATCAAGTTCCTTTTCTAGGGGTTTTGTGTGATCTCTTTCAGCTTCTCCCTCAAGTTTCTCGCCAGACACAGTGGCAGGAGTCTGTATCTTCGTAGTCAAATCAATAATTAGTTCAAGTTATCCTCACTCTTTGTTCTCTGTTCCTTATTTTGTTTAAAAGACTTTTTTATTGAGCACATTTATTTTAAGGCACATTCACAGATTTTTGGAGTTCTATTGCCCAGAAGCATTTATTAAACAATATAATTGATTTTTTTACTGAATTAATAATGGTAATTATGTTGTAGTTGATCACATAGTACCTAATATATGTAAATTCTAGAATGGTAAATATGCTCATTCAAAGTAAATGTTTACTTAAATATGATTTGCATGTATTTTTGTCAATAGTTGTTTCCATGTAGATTTTGACTTTAAAAAAAATATTAAAACTTGAGAAACACACCAAGGGTAATTTAGAAGGGATTCCTGCATAAGGCAGAATACTGTGCTGAATGAGCTTCTAATTCCATAATTCTATACTCTATTCAAAGAGAAGTTCTCTAGAGTCTTTGAAATATATGTTGAAATTGAGAGGGATGTGAGAGACTGTGGGAGTAGATAAAAATTTCAGCTCATGTGCAATTCAACCTCAACTTAAATGTTCCAAAAAAAATTAAATTGTTTCAAGAAGTTATGTTCTCTTTAATTATTATTTTAAACACATGTAAGTTCTCAGGATGAAGACAAAGATTATAGGAACTTTGCAACATTCTCACACACTTAATACCTCCACTGAAGCGTGACTATGGGTGACTCATGTCTGGGACCTGGAAGTTTGAAATGGCCCCCACACTGACTTGTTATGTAAGGATGCATGCTGTGTTTTAAGAAGCATCTAATTGTCAACTTTGGGACCAACTATCATTGCTTAAAATGAGTGATAGGAAATTATGCAATTTCTGGCACAACATATAGTTTCCATTATGAGCCATTTATTTTCAAATCTTCCTTCACTTTTTTTTTTGGCACAAAAGGCAACTTCAGCTAAAGGATAAAAATCCAGAGGAGGTGTTCTCCAGTAGGAGGAAGCAAGATGAGCATTTATCTAAGTGGTTCTAGTTAATGGCTTCTTAATCCTGCATGGGCATTAGAAAAATACATGAAATTGAGGACCGGATACTTTAATTCTTCATATAGAAAGAAGCAAGATAATACTCTAGATGCTATTTGTCTACAGTGATAAGTAACAAGAGTTCAGGGATGCTTTCCAATGTAACATTAACCTGAAAACTGCACATTAAAATGGAAAAAAATCTGCTGTGGAACTCTATACACCTAGATCGTAGGCTTGCCTTTGTTAATAGTTGACAAACCTTCAGTGAAGTGCTGAACTTCTTTGGACTTAGCTTCAAACATATTATGAAGGGATAAATTCCTAAACCCTTTGACCCTCTCTGTCTTTCCTGTTCTATTTAATGGGAGGGACAGTTGGCACATGAAGGAAAAGATGATTTCTTCCTGGGCCTGAAAAAAAGAGGAGAGCTCTTTTAGGAAATAATTGAGCTGAGAAACTCCATTTATGGAATTTACTTTTGTTTCGATGAAGTGTGCTCAATGCCTTTTAAAAAAAATTGGATTTCAACTTAACAATACCTAGAAATAACCTGATATATCCGAAAACACCATCATTATAAGGTTGTTTTTTAAATTCCACTCTCATTGAAAAATAGACACACTCTGTATTTAAACTCTACACAAGGCATGGGGATTCTCCTATATATTTAAGAAGTAGGTAATAATCAACCCCTGATCCAAATTCCCTCACTGATATTACTCAGTCTTATTTAACAAGTAGGTGTATGTGCCAGAAAAGTTAGTGTAAAACGAAATGATGTATGCAAGCTCAAATTTCTTTGTTAATTTAATCTATGGGCTTTGTTTTGAGCCTTGGCTATTAATTCTATGCATCCGGGCAACCCTCCAGAACCCCTGCCAGGAGCATTCCTATCTTCTCAGTAAGTTCGTATTTTCTCAAAAAAAAAAAAAACAAAAAAACAAAATCCTATACATCCTCCTCACAAGCTGCATCATTTAATATCTCTAAGCCTCAGTTTCTATGTATGCAATATGAAGATATTGCCCATCTTGAAGAGTTACAAGGCATTTATCAGTTTGACACACAATTGGGACTAAATTTAGTGAAATTTGTCATTAAAATTCATCCAGGCTCATCCACCTTTTGTTGGCTCCTTAGGAGTAAAAATAAACCTTCAGCAGTTTCCTTATACTTTTCGCTTCACTCCCCCCGCCCCCACGCACACACACCTATTTTTTCCTTTTGCTTCACTAGTGTTATTACAATGACATTCATCTTAAGGAAAACAGTGGACTCCAGACCATCAAAGGATGGTTCTGTAAAATAGCTTTGAGTTACAATGATAGACTCTACCCAATTCATATGCCTATCCCTCAGGAAAAATTCCAAAACATTCCCATGTTCATTTGTAAATATCCAATTAGCTTCATAATTTTAAGTTTTCATGTCAAGAAATGCTACTTATCCACTCTCCACTCAAGCCATGTTTACCAAGCTCTTGCTAGATGCATGCCAGAGACTGTGCTTAGTGATAGCATTATCCAGAACACTTTTAGTCGTGAATCTATTACTGCAAAAAAACCTTCCACCTGTAGGACTTGATACTATAGAAAGTCTGAGAGATTTGCTGAACACCTTTATGAGAAATTGTAGGCAATGCTGCATTTTCTAGGAAAATGTTGACATTTCAGTTTTTGGCAATGGCAGTTGTGTTTCTGAGGAAGACAGCCACAAAAATGCCTGAATTTTATTCCATTAGATTGTCTTATTAAGAGACTTAGTATGTTAAGAATAAAAAGTGAGGATCTTGAGAAATGGTGAGGAGATGGGGAGGGAGACAGTTTGCTTATTTTTGATGTCCCAAGGGTAAATTGCAGCATATTATGGTTATAGACAACTGGGAGTACATGTCTGATTTTGCCTCAATGCATCTTGTAGGACCACATTAACTGACAAATCAGCAGCAATTCCTGAGGAAAGTCCAATTTTGCTTCCTGGCCTGACTTGCTCTGCTTCACTTGATTTATGATGGTGTCATGTGTCATACAAGAGTGGGCAAAAAAAGAACAATGATATTTCTGATAGCTGTTATTTACCAAGACTTTCACGGAAACATAGGTCACATCAAACACAACCTGTTCAAAAAAGACTTGGGCTTAATGAGATCAGCTGAAGCTGTTAAGTGATTCATCATTATCCTGAAGGACATTTGGTTAAATGTAGGGTTTTTTTTTAATAATTCCACTTCCTATTCAAATAAATCATTTAATAATAATAATCTTGTACATTTACATGGGGATTCGCAGACTATGAAGCATTTTCATTCTCCTTTCTCTAGATTAATCATTTGCTATCATATGTGCACACCTAAGAAGTCACTTGGCACTATTTTGCTTTGTGTCCAATTTTTGCTTCCCAGATATCCAGAGAGATGGTACCAGGGAAAATACCTTGTTTCCAAATTTCTGATATTCACTGTTTACATTTCCTTTTTTCCTTGGTGATGTCTCTACGATCAATAAACTTTCTATACCTTTATCACAGAGAACTAAGAAAAAAAATTGAAGCCACTTATACGGTGACAAAAATTTATTAAAACTCATTAGACTATCTCTCCCTGGTGTTTTCGGTCTATTCTTTTTATTTATGACTGAAGGGCAGAGGCCACTGTCTCTTGTTAAAGTAATTCTGAGTCATATAAGAAAAAAGTTGTGGGATATAGCCTAGGATAAGAAGTCCTGTTTGTCACAGGCTGTCCTTGAATATCAACCTGGATAATAAAAAATGATCGAGTCAAATTTAATTTAGAGCCCGTCAGATCTTCTGCTCTGTTCTTTAATTTTCACCCTTCTCTTTTTCTTCTTCCACAGAGATTTCCTAGATATTTGGAACTCTAGTACTCCATTGACAATCTCTAAGTAAGAGCAAGCCAAACTATAAAAAGGATATAGAGATATTTCAATCTAAGTAGGAAACACATGTGTCTGAGACTATTTCTTTAAAATTCTTTCATACCTCAGGTGGCTCAGAGGAATCACTGTATTAAGTTAAAGTAAGAACACTGGTGTTTAAAATGATGACTTTTAATTAGCAAAAATAGTATGTATTGTGTGATAAATACAAATCCTCTACTTAGTAACGGAGAGAAGTGATGAAGTTTAAAATAAATTCCACCCAAACTAATTTTAGTTTTTAAACATGAGTGTTTTATAACTATCTGAATTTTATTTCTTTAAAACAGCATATTTATGGAGCATTCTTGGGAGCCGAAGGTTTCATTTGAATCTATAATTAATACTGTATCCTGCACATGGAAGTTCCTAAAAACAAATGGGATTGATGATTAAATAAGTCAACTTATCAAAAGAAACTGGAGTTTAAAAAATCAAAGCTCTCTTCTGTTTGTTATTCTTAGTATTTATAAGGCTGCAGATGGTTATAAAATATTAGTGCAAAAATATGGCTTAAGGCAAGGTGGATGAAAAAAGCACCAAGCAAGTGTTCCCTGTGATTGAATCCTGTCACCATGTCTGCATCTTTGGGCATTTACCTTTTCTGAGCGATAGGTTCCTTATCCAAAATTTTGGGTTAGCAACACCCACTTCTCAGGATTTTAGCAAATGGTAATATAAGCAAGAATAAGAAAAACTTCAGCAGAATCTAATATTGCGTCCTCACGACTACCCACTGTCCTAAAAGCTTAAAGATACACTCACTGCATTTTTTCATACTCATAAAGGCCTTGGTAATCATTTTTCTTATTTGCAAGGTGTGGTACTTGAGGCTGAGACAGCTTATATGCATTGCAAGCTCTCTTAATGTGTGGAAGAGCTGGGGTCTGAACACTGCCCTCCCTACTCCAGAGTGCACATATCTAACTGCTGTGCATCCTGTAAAGAAGCCCAGTTGCTACAGGTTCTTTGGAGGACAAAACACTTACAAAGCTGGAAGGCACCTCACTCCCATCTGATTCCCCCCACAGCTGTCTGTAGCTCGTTTCCTGGCTCAGCTTCTTTCCCCACAAAAATAACATCAAGTTCAAGGCAGAGCTCTATCATTTCCAAGCTCGGCCATGGGTAGCTCACCCTTCCTTCTGTGACTGCAGTCATCGTATATCTGAAACAAAAGCATTCGACAGAGTGACCTCCATGTTCCTTTCTGACTCTGCGGTTCATCAGAAGTTACAGAAGAGTGAAATCATATTCTATACCTGGCAGCACATTTGTACAATCATCCTGGCTGTCCCTGCAGCTATTGCCTTCCCTCTTACATTGTACTGCTTTAAATTCTAACTGATTTCGACCCAACAGTTGTGGAGGAAGCCTGCACCAGATGCAGGATAGGGATTCACCAAAACACGTCTCCCATGTTCACCTTCTTACTATAACTGAGATGCTCATGGAGTAGAGGGCTTTCTTGTGAATAAAATTGGTGGCCTGAAAGTATGTTGCTGAAAGTATTTTGCAAATGCATTGTATTACTTGTGATGCAGTTTCTACTATTATGCTTTTAGCAAGTTGGTAGGCTGACCAAAAGGCATCTTCTAAAAATAACTCCTAAACTGCATATATTTTATGTTTGGTTTTGGATCACTGATAACAGCAATTTTGGAGGGTGGTGGCTGTTACTTTGTAAATATATGCACAAGGTCTAGTTGTCAACACATACTCCTTCACTCCTCAATATCGTGAGCAATTTATTTTATCTACTTTAGCTCATTTTTTTAACATCTGTAAGATCTAGGCTCCCCACCTTGCACGATCTAAAGAATCACCTGACATTCTTGTTAAAATGCAAATTCTTCAATACCTCTGGACATATTGAAATCTAAACTTCGGGGAGGAGAGTAGAAATATGTATTTCTAACATGTGTGTCCTAAGGGAGTCTTACAGTTGAGTCAATTTCAGAAACAATTTGGTAACATAATAATATAACTATGTAAACATTGAATTAGAGAATGAGTTTAAATGAGTGAACCATATTAAATTGGCAATTGATGACTTTTTTTTCTTAGTATAGATAGGCTTTATAGATTCGAGAAACACTTAGCTGTATACATACATTTAGTACTCTGAAAATTCAACTTTAGTGTTTTTCTAGTGGTAACTAAAATTCCCCAATTCTTTCTTTTTAAGGTCGTGATGAGGTTTCTAAACGGGAGTTGCTGTCTTGTCTCCTTATTCCATGCACTTTAATATCCCAAATGATTAATGTTAGATTGAACACTTCAAAAATGGTCTATTTGACTTGTAGAAAAGAGTTCTCAAGCTTTGTCCTCAGTTGCTCAATCATGACCTTTGAAAATACCCCAAATGCTATCAATTCAATTGTTTATATTTGATTTAGTAACTTTAGTTTCTTTTTTAGCTACATAATATTTTGTAAAAGAAGAGACTGTTTTATAGCTGCTCAGAATGAAATATCTCAAAATGACTCAAAAATACATGACAAAAGTTTATAGTTCTCTTTGATTTATGCATGGGGAAAATGTGTTTTAGCTTTGTGTTTTCTTACAAAACTCATAGTTACAATGTAAAGTCATTCTGAGAAAGCCAATGCAGATGTGTGATACGGTGTCACAAAAATTGTGTTTGAATTTTAAGATTTTTACACAGTAAATAATCATGGGCAAGGTAACTAATTTCTCTGGGCTTTACTTTCTTTCCTTACAAAATCAGAATAATAATAAGTGCTATTAAATTATTACTTTTTGCCAGACACTGTTTAATGTGTTTTGCTTATAATCCATTTGATTTTTATAAGAGGAAATTTCTAAAACCTTACTTCATAAAGGTGGAGATTGAGGGACAGGAAAGCTAAACAAGAGTCAAAGTCATACAGCTAGTAGTAGTGGGGCTAAAATGCCTATTGTGGCAGATAGAAATGTCATGAAGTTTAGTAATTCTATATTGATAGTACTGTCTACAGGGACTGTTATATAGTAGGCTCAATACTTGTGCTGTGATTTGAAGTTTGTGTCTCCAAAATTCATTTTGTAACTTAACAAAAATGTAACAGTATTAAGAGGTGAGGACTTTGGCATGTGATTAATCCATGAGCATAGATTAATGTAAAATCAATGCCTTATAAAAGAGTTCAGGGGAAGTAGCATGGCCTATTCTTCCCTGTTCTGCCCTTCTCCTGTGTGAGAACACAGCATTTGTCCCTGCTGGAGGATGCAGAATTCAGGGTGCTGTCCGAAATTAGACCAGCCTCTCACTGGACACTAAACCTGCTAGCACCTTGATCTTAGACTTCTCAGCCTCCAGAACTGTAAGAGATAAGTTTCACGTTGATTATCAGTTACACAATTGGTGGGATTTTGTTATAGTAGAAAAAATGAACCAAGACAAATTTATAACTAATGTTTTAATAAAATGCCAGTACTTCCTAATTACCCTCCAAAGAAGTGAGATTAAATGTTATCCAGTCCTCAGGATAAGGGTTTTTCTATTTAACTGTACAATATTCACTACCTGCACCATTTCCTAATCCAATTTCTTTCTTCTCCATCTCTATTGAGGTATAATAGGCAATAAGGATTACATACATTTAAGGTGTGTACCATGTTTTGCTAAACATGTACATTGTGAAATGATTGCTACAATCAAGCATTTAAAATATTCATCACGCCGGGCTCGGTGGCTCAGCCTGTAATCCCGCGCCTTGGAAGGCTGAGGTGAGTGGATTGCCTGAGCCCGCGGGTTCCGGACCCGCCTGGGCAAGGGAGACCTCATCTCTACAATAAATCAAAAAATTAGCCGGGCGTGGTAGCGCGCGCCTGTAGTTCCAGCTACTTGGAAGGCTGAGGCGGAAGGATCGCCGGAGCCCAGCAGGTCGAGGCTGCGGTGGCCATGAGTGTGCCACTACACTCCAGCCAGGGCGACAGAGTGAGACTCCAACTCAAAAAAAAAAAAAAAAAGAATAAAAAGCAAATATTCCAACCAGAAGTTAAATACAACTGGAAACCAGTGAGCACTAGTTTTACTCCAAAAAGGAGAACCATTCAGATTTACCCCCAATAAAAGAATGCAACACTAAATCAAAACTTTTCTTCATTTAAAAGTTTAAACAAAAAACTATCCAGTAATCTTTCCTTATGTTCATTGCACAAAATGAGTCCTGCTTTTAGAGCTTTGACACACAATGGTTTTTTACTATTTTTGCACAATTCACTGGAATCTTTTTCTTTGCAATAAAAAATCTCTTCTGTCTAAAACCAAAAAGAATTTTCTCGACCTATTTTTTAATGTTTTTTTTTTCCAAATACTTTGAAATCCACAGTAGATTGATGCCATGATGTGAAACCCAAGGACACAGAGGCCTCACCATACTGCTAATTCCAGCTATTCACCCTCTAGAGATTTATGAGAAGGCAGATTCACAGGTCTGCAATAATATATGTGGAAGGACAAAATAATGTTCATCACAACATGGTTTTTGCAACTAAAAACAACAGGAACGTCCAAAGGTCCATCAATAGGAACACAAGAACTAAGACTACAATGGCACCCAAGGAACTTTTAAGAATTATGCCTGTATTTCTTGCATGAGAAGCTATCCATGTAAGTGAAATAATTCAGACTCAAAACAGAACATTTGCAAAATAGTGTGAATGTCCTTGATGCCTCTGAAACCTACACTCAAAAATGGTTAAAATGATATATTTTATGTTATATATATTTTACCACAATTTAAAAAAACTGGTTAGATCTAATTTTTATAAACCTTAAGGAAGATATTTATTTTTAAAACAATAGTTATTACCAACCATGCTGCCCATCGAAGCTGGACTGGATTAAAAAAATGTGGTACATATGCACAATGGAATATTATGCAACCATAAAGAACAAACATATGGACTTCGCAACAACTTGGATGGATTTAGAGTCGATCATACTCAGTGATCTATCACAGAATCAAAGAACAGAGTACCACATGTCCTCACTCATAAGCGGACCTCGAACAATTATAATATCATAAGAAAGGAATTGGCAGTAGTGCAAAACTGTCGGGGGTGGAGTATGGGATTGGCAGTTGAAGGAAACTGCTAGGGGAGGAAGGGGCATACCTCATCAACAAGGGCACCTGCATAATCAACGTTTGTATACCTGACCCTGAAATGTATCCCACATCTATATGATAAAAAATAAGTAAATAAAATAATAGTCATTATTAATAGTAAGAAAAATACTTATTCTCTGAGTGAGTAGAATTATGATTTCCACGTCTTGATCTTTTCATGAACATCTGAATTTTTATAGGGTACTTTTTAATTCTTTCATTTATTATTAGTAAAGACAATAGAGCTATATTTCCCAGGCTGGTCTCAAACCCCTGACTTCAAGCCGTTCTTCCCCCTTAGCCTCCCAAAGTGCTGGGGTTACAGGCATGAGCCACCACATCTGGCTCAAAATATAGTTTTTTTTTAATTTTTATAGAGTACATAATAATTTTTAATTTTTTTTTTGTTAGTAAAGACCAATAAAGCTACTTCCATTTCGGAAAGTAGATTTGCTCCATAGAGATGGAAAATAAGCAGAGAAGAAATTACAGATAATCATAAAAGAAAAATGATAAATAAGCAAATATATGAGAACATGTTCAACTTCAACGATAATCAAATGTATGCATACAAAAGAAAAATTGCCAGTTTAGCACCTTTTTTTTTTATGACAATGCTGGTAAACTCTACCTTAAAGTACTGGTCCCTCCCAGTGACCACACACTTGAGAAACAATTGTCAGTTAATATCAATCTAGTCCTCCCATTTCCTTCCCCATGAAGCCCTCTTCTGTGCCCTGCTGTCAATGCCACCTAAGAAGAGCCTTGCCTCCCTCACACCGAAGCCAGGCATCTGGGGAGCCATCATCCACCATCCATCTAGAGCCACTGCCTCCTGCCTCACACTTCCCTCCCCATTCCAGCCCTGGTCTCCTCACTTTTGACCCCATAATTGCTGTTCCTATTTATAGCCTCTCCTCACTCCACAACTGAATGGATCATTTCCTTATTACATGCTTTTGGCTTCCCACGAGGCAGGCATGTCCTAGCTATTGCAGGCCAAGAGGAAGATCACCATAATCCTTCATTTTCTTTTCATATATTGTTTTCTACTAAATCAGAGCGTTTTGCAGCACGTGTCTCCCTCAGGACTGAATTTGATGTCAAAGCTAGAAATGTAAGAATGTCCTACGACCATTCCCTATGATGTAGGTTCTTCTTCAATAACAGACTAGTGTCATGCAGTAATTTATACCTTCAAGTCATTGTTTTGTTATGATCTCTAAATTAACCTCTATTTATATGAGTCCTTACGTACCACAAGCCGTGATTATTCTTCGTCTACATAGACACAAACAGATTTTACACAACCAACTCCAGACATGTCTCATGTCACAAAGAAGGAAATAGATGCATCTCCAAGTCCCGTCCTGTCTAGAATTGGGCACAGCACAACAAGGTCCCAAGGCCATTTGATCACGGTGTGGCTAGTCTTCCTTGACATTACCAAATATACACAGAAATGCCGGGATTATTCATAATTTAAGCAATAATTTGCATTATTAATGCATGTAAGTGTATGTATAAGTGTACGTAACGTTTTAGATATGCTGTGCATTTGACATTAAGAATAGCAAATGTATTTGGCATATTCCTTTATAACAAAAAGCTCATTAAACGCTTTTTTCTCTGTCAACATTCCATCCTGTAAGCAAAAAATTTTAATAAGGGTGAATTTCACCACGGTGAAATTCAATGAGCATGGAGGTATATCTGTACTCATGGAGAAGACAACAGAAAAGGCAATGCCACCAGCTTCATCTCTGCCTATATAGACTCTTATCATCATCAAAGTATTTTTTAAACACTGAGAACATTTCGGTACATGGTCTCATCGTTTTGGTCAAGGTTGAGAGCTTCTGAGTTAGGTAAAAGAGCTGTTTACATAACGAGCCCATCCTGCTAATAGTGCCTCAGCTCTCTAACAAATCCATGTTCTAAGGGACAACTGTGAGAGTTCAACTCCAAGGAAAACTGGTCGGAGCCACTTGGCTTTCTCAAGGGAATCAGGATCATTTGTTTCGGGTAAACAAATTTCATTCATTTGTTCATCCACAAAGCATTTCTACAGAGTCACCCTCTTACACCAATAACTGGCTCACAGTAAGTGGGCTTTGCCTCTTGGCCTTGTTAGCAACCAACAACTCCAAAATTTTCTGTTTCATATTGAGAAATTTTGAGGCTGACTTAGAGCCAGAATCTTAAAAATTATGAAAAAAAGTCGAATGCTTTTAGAGCCTATAGCCTTTAAAACTTTATTCTCAGTAACATTCAATGCAACTAAGTATTCCTTCTCTAGAAACACTTTTCTCTCCTGGCTTCTGGAAAATGTGTTCTCTAACTTCTGTCCGGCATCCCTGCGGGCCCCACCTCGAGTTCCTCGTCTGGCTTTTCTTCCCGCTCCTGATCTCTCTACCCTGGAGGTCCTACAAGCTGTTCGGTCCCAGACCCTTATTCCCCCATTCTTTCTACAGGCTCTCCCAAGTGACCACCTCTATTTCTGTGGTTCTAAATACCCTGTAGGTGGTGACAACATCCTCAGTGTTTACCTTCAGCTCAAAACCCCCCTCTGACTTCCAGACTTGTACGTCCAGCAGTCTTTCACGTGCCATTTGGAGTCTCCTTGGCATCTGAAACTCGACACGTCCCGGCTGAACTCCTGACTGCTCCCTCTGCCCCAGGGTTTGCCAGCTCACAAAATGGCGCTACCACCTGTCGAGTTGCTTGAGCCAAACCTGAAAGTCATTCTTGATTTTGCCCTTTGACCCACTCCCTTCACTCAACGAAGTACCTGCTGCCACCTCAAAAATATGTCTTGACATCAGGTGTGATATTCAAGCTATTTAACAACGGGTGCTGGCTGGCACTTGCCACTGGTGCCGCCGTGGGTACCGCCTTCCTCACTGGGCCCATTGAGATGGCAGAGGGCATACTGGAGTCTCAGTGGGCTGGCTGGAGGGCCAGGGGATGCTAGGATGACCTCCACAGAGTCCACCTTTCGGTTATTGTGAACAATGTTGCTATAAATGTTGATGCACGAGTATGGGTTTGAGTCTCTGCTTTCATTTCTCTGGGATATACATTCAGAAGTGGGATTGCTGGATTATATAGTGATACGATGTTTAATTTTTTGAGAAACTGCTGTACTGTTTTCCACAGTGGCTACACCAAAGTTTACATTCCCACCAGCAATGCACAGGGTTCCAGTTTCTCCCCATCATCGTCAATGCTGAGGTTGTCATCTGGATTTTGTTTCCAACAGCCATCCTGGTGGACGTGAAGGGGCATCTCATTGTGGGTTTGACTTGCATTTCCCTGATGACCAACAACGTTAAGCATCTTTTCATGTGCTTATCGGCCGTTTGTATATTTTCTTTGGGCAAATATCCATTCAAGTTGTGTTTATTTATCTTTTTTTAATAGAAAGAGGATCTTGCTATGTTGCCCAGGCTGATCTTGAACTCCTAGGCTCAGGTGATCCTCCCACCTCAGCCTCCCAAGGTATTAGCTACCACCATGCTGGGCCTCTTTATTCATATTTAAATTGAGTTGTTTATTTTTCTGTAGTTGAGTTGTGGGAATTTTTTATATATTCTAGATATTAATTCCTTATTAGATACATAACTTGCAAATATTTTCTCCCAATATTTGACAGCCTCCCAAAGGCTTCTCCTTTTGATGAAGTATACTTTGTCTATTTTTTCTAGTGTTTCAGAGGAAACACTCTGCCTTTGGTGTTGTATCCAAGAAATCATTACCAAGTTCAATGTTGTAAGGTTTTTCCACTGTGTTTTCTTCTGAGATTTTCATAGTTCTAGCTCTTCTACTTAGGTCTTTGGTCCACTTTGAGTTAATTTCTGTCTATTGTATAAGATAACTTCCAACTTCATTCTTTTGCATGTGGATATCAAGTTTTCCCGGTACCATTTGTTGAAGAGACTACCCTTTCTCTCTTGAATGGTCTTGACACTCTTGTCAAAAATCACTGGACCAGTGACCTGCAATGGCACCCTCGGCTCTGTTCAGCCTCTTAAAAAAAAAATCACTAGACCATACATGTGAGGGGTTTACTATCATGCGTCACTTAATGATGGAGAAATGCTCTGAGAAATGCAGTGATTTCGTTGTGTGAACATCATAGAGGATACTTACAAAAACCTAGATGCTTGGCCTACTATGTATATCTAGGGGCCTATTGCTCCTAGGCCGCAAACCTGCACAGCATACTACGTACTGAATACTGTAGGCAATTGTAACACAATGGTATCTGTGTAACTAAATATAGAAAATGTACAATAAAAGTATAGCTTAAAAGATTAAAAAAAAAAAACGGGGCAGGTACAGTGGCTCACACCTGTAATCCCAGCACTTGGGGAGGCCAAAGCAGAAGGATCACTTGAGCCCAGGAGTTCGATATCAGCCTGGGCAACATAGCAAGACCTTGTCTCTACACACACACACACACACACACACACACACACAAATCAGCCATGGTGCATGCCTGTAGTCCCAGCTCTTCAGAAGTGTCACCGGAGCCCAGGAGTTTGAGACTACGATGAGCCATGATTGTGCCAGTGCACTCAAACCTGGATGACAGAGCAAGATTCTGACTCAAAAAGTGAAAATTTTAAAAATGGTACACCTGGATAGGGCACTTCACATGCGTGGGGCTTGCAGGACTGGAATTTGCTCTGGGTGAGTCAGTGAGTGATGGCAAATGAATGTGAGGGCCTGGAATATACCACCGTATACCACTGTCAACTTTATAGACACTGTACACTTAGGCTGCATTAACGCATAAAAATATTTTTCTTTCTTCAATAATAAAGCAACATTAGCTTACTTTAACTTTTTAACTTTATAAACTTTTCCATGTTTTTATATTTTTGACTCTTAAAATAACGCTCAGCTTTGAACACAAACACATGGTACAGCTGTACAAAAAATATCTTTCCTTTGATATCCTTATTCTATAAGCTTTTTCTATTTTTAATTATTTTTTTAACTTGTAAACTTTTTGTTAAAAACTAAGCACAAATGCACACATTTGCGTAGACCTACACAGGGTCAGGATCATCCATACCCAGTCTCGTACCTTCACATCTCGTCCCAACAGAAGGTCTTCAGGGGCAGGAACACCCAGGGAGCTGACATCTCCTGTGGTAACAACACCTTCTTCTGGAATACCTCCTGAAGGACCTGCTTCAGACTGTTTTACGTTCGCTTTTTTAATGTAAGTCGGAGTACACTCTGAAGTAATAATAAAAAAGTATAGTATAGTAAATACGTAAACCAGTAACAAGATCATTTATTATCATTATCAAGTAGTATGTACTGTTCGTAATTATACGCGCTAGACTTTTATACAACTGTGATGGTCTGTTCACACCGGTATCACCACAGACACATGAATAATGCCTTGTGCTACCACGTTACCACAGCAAGACTATCACTAGGTGATAGGACTTTTTCAGCTCCATTATAACCTTATGGGACTACCGTCCTATATGCTGTCAACTGTTGACCAAAACATCATTATACTGCATATGACTGTATTTCTAGAATCTCTCTTCCACTGATTTTTTTAAAATTATTTTAAAGATGTGGGGTAAAATTCAGGATTAGGTATACAAATGGTCACCACACAGATAGAGTTTGGGCCTCCTTTTGGTCCCCACTTTGCCGGGTTTGAGAGCAGGTACCCTTATTGATGTGTCCCGGTAGTATCCCGCTACTGCCAGTCTCTTTCTTAAAGTATTATGGTAATTGTTCAGGGTCCGCTTATGAGTGAGAACATGTGGTACTCTGTTCTTTGTTTCTAGATCACTGGGTATGATAGTATTCCACTGATCTTTACGTGTTTCTTTATGCCAGTACCACACTGTGTTGGCTGCTGTAGGTTTGTAGCAAGTTTTGAAATCAGAAAGTACGAGACTTTCGACTTTGTCCTTTCTTTAAAGATTGTTTTGGTTTTTCGTAGTTCCTTAAGATTCCATATGAATTTTAGGATGAGTTTTTCTATTTCTGCCCCCAAAAAATGTCATTTGGGCTTTGGCAGGGATTGCATTGGGTGGTATTGACGTCAACAAGATTAAGTCTTCCTGTCCCTGACAGGAAGTCTCTCCATGTGTTTGTTCCTCTTTGATTTCTTTTAGCAATGTTCTACAGTTTTCACATATTAAGCTTTATATGCATAAAATTCTCAGGAAGGATAAATAAGAAAGTAGTAATAATTCCACTCCTGGCTAGGAGTAAAAGATGGCAACTGAGCAGAGGAGGGCTTTGTGCACTCACTGTGCCTTTTTCTTACTTTTTGTGCTTCACTTTGTGAATCTGGACCATGACCCAGGGCTCCAAATTTAAAGAGGCTCTCACTCCCAGATGCCAATGCTGCCCCTGCATGAACCGGAGAGTGTGCTTCCTCAAGTTCTGTGCTCTAGACCCTAATCCCAGACCCTGCCCTCTCAGAAACGTGTCCTTAATTAATGACTCGAGCAGGAACCCTCATCTCAGCAACTGCTCTGGGGAACCTGACCTGAGCCGTTCTCTTTTCTCTGCTAACATGTCAAATCCTCAGAGATACTTCCTTGACTTCCCCTTTCTAAAGTAGGGGACCCAATGCCTCCTGTTCTTCCCTATCACAAAACGCTGGGGGTTTTTTTGTTTGTTTGTTTTCCTTCATAGAAATTACCTCCATTTCTAACCTTTTATTTATTTACTTATCGGGTCTCTCATCTACAAGGTTGTACTACTGGGATCATTGTCTTAGTACATTATCTGGTACATTGTAAGCACTTAAAATACATATGTTGAGGAAATGAATGAACAAATGAATGAATGAATTTATTCTCTGCGTGTCAAAAAAAAGTTTGAGGAAGACAGCTTTTTTCATGGAGAAAATTAGGATTCTAAATTCAAGCATCATAATGATAGCTTACTAAGTACAGGGACATGTTTAAATGCCTTTTTTAAAGGCATAGTGAGACACAGTCCTAGGAGAGAAAATATTATTTCTGAAGAGCATTCCTTTTTGTCAAATCTATCAATCTCATGTGAATCTGATTTAGTTGGATCTGCTGCTGCTTTTTTTCCCACTGACATATTCTGATATTTCCATTATGTCATGTATTTTTTAACTGTGGCATAAAATATCTGGTTTCTTCGAAAACCTCTGGGCCAGCAAATCTGTTTTGCCCCAGATAAGCCCCAGATTTGTAACACAATGATATGATTGATGTACCAGAGACCCCCTTTTTTACTGGCCTTGCCCTTTATACAAAGAAAACTTTCTGTAAGTTTCCAAGACACGGAGACTCTTTCTTTTCCCCAAAATATCATACACATACTAAAGATGCCTTTCACACAACCCCCCAAGGTCCTATAAATGTTTTCAGACATGGGAGATGCCCACAATATTCTTTTGTGGCCCTTGCCAGAGATTTGAGAGCAGAAGAGAAACACTGAGAGCCAGGCTCTGGGAGCCATTTAAGAAAATACTCGAATTGTGAAGCTTCCAAGAGAAGCAGCTGCTTCCAGCACGTAAAAAGGTTTGCCAGCCCCCAAGCCAAGATAGAAGCGACCAATGGGACCCTCTGTGTGTGAATACAGTAAGTTCCCTACCTACGAATGAGTTTCATTCCGAGAGTACATTCTTAAGTCCAATTTGCTCATCTGTCCGACAAAGTTAGCCTAGGTACCCAGCTAACACAATCAGCTATGTTGTACCAGCTACATCATCACTACTGCTTTTACACTTGCTTCTGGGCATCCTGAGTTTGAAATAAAGAAACTGTACCACTGTACTCTATACAGTACTGTACAGTAAAGTACACAAAAACACAACCATCTATAGAGGAGGCATGCACGTGACAATGGACGCCAGACACATGAACTAACTTATGTGATTGGACATGCAAATGCATGTTCGCATCTTTGAAAGTTCGCAACTTGAAGGTTCATATGTAGGGGACTTACCGTATCTTTGTAGAGGTCTATATTGTCCACGGATGTAGCCTAGCTCAGATGTTTAAGGATTTGCTCTAGAGCAGAGGCCAACAGACATTTTCTGTCAAGGGCCAGATAGTAAATATTTTAGGTTTGTGGGCCACTTATGATCTCTGTCACATTTTTGTGGTTGGTTTGTTTTTTGTTTTGTTTTGTTTTGTTTGAGGTGGAGTCTCACTCCATCACCCAGGCTGAAGTGCAGTAGCATGCATGCTCATGGCCACCCCAGCATTGACCTGCTGGGTTCTGGCGATCCTTCTGCCTCAGCCTTTCAAGTAGCCAGAACTACAGGCATGCTCTACCATGCCCAGTTAATTTTTGACTTATTGTAGAGACAAGGTCTTACCAAGTTGCCCAGGCTGGTCTCAAAATCGCAGGCTCAGGCAATCCACTCGCCTCGGCCTCCCAAAGTGCTGGGATTACAGACTGAGCCACCGAGCCCAGGAGGTTTGATTGCTTTTAAACAATGCTTTAAGCTTGTGAAAATTATCCCCTGCCCTGCTTGGGGGCCACAGGCTGAATGTGACCCATTGGCCATAGTTTACTGACTCCTGGTCTGGACAAAGGAGAGAAGAGAGGATTTAATCTGTGTTTCCCATGGTTACCTTTTTGACGTCTTCTCGAAAGCCTTATTATCTGTCTCCTAGTTTATTGGAGTAAGCCTCCTGACTGGCCTTTCGACTATTAATACGACTTACCTAGTCATCAAGGTGCCAGACCCCCATACGAGGCACTCTGCATCCCTGGCAGAATCTCACTGAACAATCCTTTGAGGTAAGTACTATTTTAATCCCCACTTTATAGATAGAAAAAAAGCCCTGAGGCTTAGAGAAGCTAAGTACTATTCCCTAGATCATGTTGCTGTTGAGACTCAGAGTCAAGAAAGGAAATTAGGTCTGTCTGATTCCAAACCCCTCAGGTGTTCTTCCCACTGAAACCTGATGACAGCAGCTTTCTCTGTTGTCCACTTCCGATGCAACCTACATCCTTTTACCCAATCCGTCCTCCTAAAACATCAGTTTGATCCTGACGTTCTGCTCAGAATCCTTCATTGACTTCCAGTGATCTCGAGTGCTCAGTGACCCAGGACCTGGCTTTGTTTTTTCTGAGAGTCTCTTACTTGTCTTTAAAGCATAACTCTGCTTTAGTTAGAGTCTCCACAGAAGAGACTTTTCTCCACTCAAGCCCAATCCTCTAAGACAAAGCAATGCGTCCAGCCAGCGCTGAAACTCTTTCCTCAGACTCTGTCTTCGTCGGGTCTTTGGCTTCCTTGACAGCTCCCAGACTCACACAGATCCTTCTGCCTACATTTTGAAGCGATCTCATACTTGATACAATTTCCAAAGACATTATGACATCTAATCTTCGTCAGATCTTGAGGAGAGTGTTGCGTTCTCATTTTACAGATGCATAAACTGAGGCCGAAAGGAGTGAAGGTCCAAAGGTCACAGCAGGATGACAGGTAGCGGTTCCATAGCTCTAGGCTTTCATAGGGGAAATTGATGTAAATGTCAATAGCCCAAATCTCAAGGGGAAGCAGGGAAGGAAAGGAAGAGGGGTAAGAAGGCCAAGAAAGACCTGAAGGCATTTCTCTCCCAGGAGCTACTTGCCAGTTTCCACAAGGCTCCAACATGTTGCAGGATAAAGGACTTTTTTCCTTTCCCTGCTGTCTTCTGCCTCTGCAGGCCTCTCTTTGCCTCACCCCAATCTCCAAGGGCAACTGGTAACGTGAAACATCATGTGCTGAATCTGCTACATCAAACATCCTTACGGGAGAAAGTGTGTGTGTGTGTGTGTGTGTGTGTGTGTGTGTGATTTATATATAGAAATCTATATAAATATATTTAATAGCTCTTGGAAAACCACATAAAGTTACCACGCAAAGTGCATGTAGTTGTCACATGATATTGGTTACATATATCAAGTGTAAAACTGAAAGATATGTAGCTATTTAAATTTTTTTTAAAAAAGAAGAAAGTTTAAACAAAGAGGAAAAAGGCAAACGAGCATGTGGTAGGAATGAAATTGCTTAAATGCACATTCAGACAGGAGATTAGGTCAACTTCCAGACCTGCACCAAGAAGCAAGACAGGTCTGGCGTTGGGAGAAGTGACGAGAATTGCCCGGTTGCTGTAGTTGCAGCTCAGAACGTTTCTTCAGGCAAATCGGAAGCGATTGACAACCTCTGGTGGGCTTGTCCTTGATCCAAATTATCACGTGAGTCAATTATGTCTTTCGGGAAATTTTCTCATATCATGTCTGCTATTGTTTCATTCATTCTTTCATTCAAGAAGCGTTTATCAGACACTTCTCAAAGGAAGACATCCAAGCAGCCAACACACACATGAAGAAATGTTCAACCTCACTAATGATCAGGGAGATGCAAATCAAAACCACACCGAGATATCACCTAACTCCAGTCAGAATGGCAATTATCAATAACTCAAGAAATAACAGTTGCTGGAGAGGGTATGGCGAAAAGGGAACACTTCTACACTGTTGGTGGGAGTGTAAACTAGTGCAACCTCTGTGGAAAGCAGTGTGGCAATACCTAAAAGCTCAAAAACTCGACCTTCCATATGACCCCGCAATCCCCCTACTGGGAATATACCCTGAAGAACTCAAATCACTCTATAAAAAAGATACCTGCACACGTATGATTATCGCAGCATTGTTCACAATAGCAAGAACCTGCAAGCAACCATGCTGTCCATCAAAAGAGGACTGGATTAAAAAAATGTTGTACATATACACAGTGGAATACTACCCAGCCATAAAAAAGAACAAAATCATGAATTTTGCAGCAACCTGGATGGAACTAGAGTCTATAACACTGAGCGACCTGTCACAGAAACAAAGAACTGAGTATCACATGTTCTCACTCATATAGTAGACCTTGAT
>CAUYQG010052174.1:0-15282 GCA_963574415.1 Tarsius wallacei
CCCCCCCCCCCCCCCCCGCCTTTGTGGACTGTCTGCTGTGATGATGTCAACCTTGGACTGTCTTTTGTTTTTAGGGTCAGGCAAGCCATTTTTAAAGAGAGTGGATCAATCTCAGTGACCTTAGCAAGGGTAGAGCACTGAGCAGCAGGATCCTTGGCTGTTCAGTGGCATGCTGGAATTTGTCTCCAGATACCTCTAGTGTTTAACAAATGCCAGTGTTTCATGTTGGGAGAAGCAATGTGTGGCTGTATGCAAGGCCATATCACTTGAGTCATAAGATTGCCAAGAGTGCTTCTGCTGCCTTATTTCTGATCTAGGCTTCCATTCCTGTTGGTAAATAGAATCAAGCTCAGTATCTTGAAATAAAAGTAGGAGAAGAAAATACCTAGGAACTTTGACTCATTTTAAGGAAATGTTTTTTCAGTAAACCAAGAATAAAGAAAATCTAGAATAAGTGAGCCTATTTTTTTTAATCAGAGTGATGATATGATAGTTCTGCTTTTAAACCAAACCATTTACCCTTGAAAACAACACAGTATCCAGTACTAAAATCTTTACAAAGCCTCACTTTTTAAAAACAAATCTACTCTCTTCCCTTCCCTGCAGCATGCTTGTGTTGAATTCAGAACTGAAGTCTGGCAGGTGGCCCTCAGGGGACGTACAAAACATTGGTTTTTAAACTTAGATCAAATAATGTTGTCTGTGAAGTCTCAAGAGCACTACTTAAGGTAGCTGTATCAGATAGGCTTGCCATTGAGAATGTTTCTTGCAGGCCGGCATCTCTAATATGAAAAGTGAAGCCTAGTCAAAAATAAATGAAAAAGAAAGTTTTATGGAGTTATTTACTCTAAGCTAGCTGTTTTAGAAGGATCCTTGACGAGTCATCCTCTTGTCTCTAGACAGGAACACACAAGGCATATGGGTATCAATGGTATTTTAAAAGACATTGGGGGACCAGGCCTCTTCCATAAGTCATTCCAGAACTTAAACACCCTCGCTTCAGAAAATTCTTCCCTGTGTCTAACTTACAGGCCCCCTCCTGCAGGTAACACCTGATTCTCCATTTTTGTCTCCAGTCAGGATGGAGACCAGCTGGAGTGTTAGTGTGAGGTATCCTTCCTGCACTGACCCTCCGCTGGTGACAGGAAGGCACTGGGCATCCCTGGCTGCTTTTCTCTACCTCCAGCCCCAAGTCTTTGAGCCAAATTGAGATCTCTTTTCCCTTTGTTTTTACTAGTGTCTTATTTCTGTTTACCTCTTTTGATTCTAAAATAATATGCGTTCAATGAATAAAATTTGGAAGTTGTAAAAATATGCAAAAGAGAGGGAAACAATAACTCCATAATCCAGGGACAAAAAAACCCCAAAACACTGTTATGTTAGTCAGTTTCCCATGTATTTCTTTTTTTTTTTTTTTGAGTTGGAGTCTCATGCTGTCACCCAGGCTGGACTACAGTGGCATGCATGCTCACCACCAGCCCAGCGTCAACCTGTTGGGCTCAGGCAATCTTTCCACCTCAGCCTTCCAAGTAGCCGGAACTGTAGACATGCACTATCATGCCCGGCTAATTTTTTTTTTTTTCAGTTGTAGAAATGAGGTCTCACCAAGTTGCCCAGGCTGCTCTTGAACCCGTGGACTCCAGCAATCCTCTCACCTCGGCCTCCCAAAGTACTAGGTTACAGGCTTGAGCCACTCACCACTCCCGGCCAGTTTCCCATGTATTTCTTATCTAATTCAGATCTTATCATCTGTACCAGCACTTTTCAGTAGAAATCTAGTGTGAGCCACATATGTAAATTTCAATTTTCTAGCAGCTACATTTAAAAAGGTAAAAAGAAGAAGCCAAGTTAATTTTAATAATGTATTTAACCCAAATGAAAGCCAAATTACATATCCAAAATTATACCTTGTCAATATATAGTCAGCATTGTAAAGATTATTTTTACATGTTTTATATTCCTTTTTTTCATACTAAGCCTTCTAAGTCCAGTTGACACAGCACGTCTCAAATCAGACTGGCCACATTTCAAGTTCCAGCAGCCCATACCCAGTGGTCGTATTGGACAGCCCAGTCCTTACAGTTCTGTCTACTGCCTTTTTGTATAGTGTCACTTCTTAAGCATTTTACCAATGCCAAAACTTTTTAGGGTGGGATTGGCAGCAGTGGGAAACTGCCAGGGGCAGGGGGCAGGGCACACCTCATCAACAAGAGTACCTGCATAATGAACATTTGTATACCTAACCCTGAATTGTTACCCCACATATTTAAAATTTAAAATAAAAATAAAAAAATTTAGTGCCATTTTTAATGACTACATGGTATTCCATCATTTAGATTTACTATAAATGTAATATTGAGACAGTTTTGTTTTTCTCGACACATTGCCCAAAAACCACCAAAATTTTTCCTTTTGGGTACAACAACTTAAACCCATTTATTCACAGAACAGATATGTTCACTGAGTATCTGCTCTGTACTAAGTTATACTGAAAAGTGGGAGAGTGAATTTCAAGAAATAAAAGACTAGGTTCCTCCCATATACTGGTTACAAGGCTTGGCTCCACAGCTGGACTGCACTCAATGCTGTATTTTATTCTATCTTAAATGCCCTTCCTTCATTTCTTACCCCATGGCTACACACACACACACACACACACACACACACACACACACACACACACTACACACACGTGTGCTTTGCCTGGTTCACTCCCACTTACCCTTCAAGATGCCCGTCAGATACAGCCTCCTCTGCTGATGAGTCTTCCGGCTGATCACTGGCTCTTTCCTCATTATAATACACAAAATGCATATTCTATAAAAAGCACCATGGTGTTCTGGTTATTGGTTTACTGTCTGTCTTCTCTATTAGAGTGGGAACTCCTGAATGACAGGAAGCCTATTTTATACATCTTTACTTCTAGAGCCTCACAAGCTGTCAGGCAATGAATATGGATTTCAGTAATGTCTACTGAAATATGTGTGGAAATGCAGGTGACCGTATTAATCATCGGTTGGGTGGTTCCCTAATGAGTACTGCAGCTATTCAGAGTTCAAATAGATCACCGTATATCAGCATGGTTAAGGAAGAAGGAATGAAGGCATTAAAGAAATGAGTCAAAGAATTAAGAAGTTAGGACTTGAATGGGCTTCTGGAAGATGGGCTTACTGAAATGAATGGCGGGGGGGCAGGAATTAGTGGGGAAGCCTCTGAGATCTTCCATACTAAAAGGTCAGTGTTTTTCAGTAGGGATTCCTTAGCATATGCTAATGAGCATCAAAAGATAAGCACCCTTCTAGATTGAATGCACCATACTAAGTTTCAAGAAGGCTTAGAGATGTGGTCCTTGCCCATCAAAAGCTGACAGGGGCTTATAGCACTAGAAATGGTCGCAGGCTGCTTCAGTATGACCTTTGGATTTTAATCAATTTATAGAGAATTCCCAGTGTTTTAATTTTGGGGTTGTGAAAGATCATTTTATATGATGTTTATTTAAAGAGTCTACTGTTTGCAGACAGCAATTAGAGTAAAAGGAAATGTCATTGTCGCGGATATCAAATGACTTGTTACTGCAAACCAGGCACTCTTCCGAAGCAATGTGACTGTGTTATCCAGTTAACTTATTGAATCCTCACAACAACCCTGTGAATTAGGATTCATTATCTTATCCCATCTTACAGATGAGGAAACTGAGGCACCGAGGGGTTAAAATACCTTAAATGTGGCACTGCCATCAAGTGGAGAAGCTAAGATTTGAACTCAGGCAGAACAATTTTAGAACCTCTGCCTTAGCCATGGCAATTTACAGCCTCTCCTCTATGTTAAGGAGAAAGTGTTTTACATGGAGGTCATTCAGCATCTGGCAGCTCCAGAAAGGAGTACTGTTAGAACAGCCTCCTCCAGCTTTTCATTCCTTCCTTACCACGCCATCTTATCTCATTTGTAGATTCCTCTTCCGCTGCCTTGTTGTAAGAGCCTGGAGCTCCTCAAGGCTGGCCTGGGCTCTCTTCTCACTTTACTCTTTGTGCAGATAAGTTCTGCGGTAGGGTCTTTGCTCACATTGCCTCCTGTCTGTTTTCACGGCACAGTCCGGGTACCCATGGTTTCTCTGCCTGCCTTCTGTCCCAGTCATCATGAACTTCATGGTCTTCCAGTGCACCCTGTTCAGCAAATGGAAACCTGTTCTTTTCACGGCCAAGAAGCTAGGCATAACCCTCCCTTCTAACCCCCGTATCCACCCCTAGCAACTCTGCCATTTTACCTCCTGTGCCTCTTTATATCTGCACATTTCCATTCTGATCAATCCTCACCATCTCTCAGCTGTGTTGCGCCCAGCCTACAGCCTCCCAACAGCCACTTTAGGCCCTCCCGTCTGTTTTCCAGCTGTAGCTGGGTGCATGCGCCAAAATACAAAGCAATACAAAGCAATTTCTCACCTGCCCTGGTCTCTCAAACCCAACACACACACACACACACACACACACACACCCTTGTCTAAAACACTTCAGTGACTTAGATAAAGACAAAAATTCTCAACATGACTTATGGGCCTGTGGACTTTGTTTCCTCCCTGTCTTCATCTTCTACCATACAACTCTGCACTCACTGACCTTTTGGGGCCTCAGACATTGTTCTTAACATAGGGTCTTGACATATGCTGTTCCTTCTGCCTGGAAGATACTCTCACCCACCAACCCACTCTTTACCTGGTGAAGAACTAGCCCTTCAAACCTCAGCCTTTTCTGGGTCAGTTCTCTGTTCCAGGGTCCTCTCCTGCAGAGCATGTGTCAGGGGTTGTTGCTGCATGGTTCTGTCTGTGATTCTGTGATCCATCCCCTCCCAGTGGGCAACAAGCTCCTTGAAAGCACGGACCATGGCTTTTTTTTTTCTATTATTATTATTATATTCCCAGAATCCAGCACAGCGCCTGGTGAACAGTGTATATTTTAATAAGGGGGTAAATCAATTAAGTTGTTAATATGTTCTGTTAAGATAAGGTTCCCAAGACGCCTTCCCTACGGCCTCTTAAAGCAGTGATTAAATGGCTTCCGCCTCTCTGGAAATGGTGGCAGAGCTATTCGCTTTTCTTTTAAAATAACAAACAGCTAAAGCCCCAAGGTTTGGTTCACATCACAGTTCATTGGAAACGTGGTGGCAGTTTAGCTTTAGCAGTGTCTTTCAAGGACTCTGTTTCATGATTCTGCCATTGATTGGCCTTGGGAGCCTGACGCTTCCTTGAGCTTCCTTCCAAATCGAGTTTTACAATTCTGAAAGCATTCTCTGACCAGGGTTTCCATTTCCCTGTCGAATGCTTTCTAAGGCTGGGCTCTGTGAGATTGCTGTTCTTCTGGTTTCCCTGGCAAAGGTAGCGGGTTTTTTTTTTTTTTTTTTTGCCTTTTTCCTGGTTTTCAACATAAACAGTTTATTATTCCCAAGTCTCAAGTGCTGTCCAGACACTCGAAGGGGTCCCCAGGTATCATTCCTGGCATCTCTTTCCTGTTCTTTCCATGTTCTCTTGTAGGATGTTACTTAAGCTCTGTATAAATGACATCAAGATGGGCTCTGTCTCTTTCTACAGACCATTTTACAGTCCTCGTAATGTTGGTTGCCTTCCTGGGATTTTAGTACATGAACTTGTGTGATGCCTTCTTGAAGAGAAAACTGATGAGCGAAGTGGTTGGCTGGACCCCTCCCAGGCCCTCTCTTTTGTCTCCTTGGAGGATTCGTCTGTGTCCCCTGCCCCCAGGGAACTCGCCTTGGACTGAGCTGGCCTCCAGGTGGGGTCTGGGCTGTTGGTACCCACTCGGCCTCTGTCCCCTGTCCTGTGCCAGTCCCACTTCTCCAAGCTGGGCCCTGTTGCCTGGCGTCCAGGCCTCACGTCACACAGCCTGGAGAACTGATTTCCTCAGCTTGCTTATTTTGTCCTTTGCCTGTGGAACTTTCTCCTTCACAAATTCATCTTTCCATCACTACTTCAGTTTAAGTAAAATCTAAAGGCTCCCTTGTTTAGTTATACCTTTTTATACTCTGTTTTTATTTAGTCAGACTTTGGCAGGAAACCTTCCAAGCTGAGCCCAGGGGAAAAGTGACCACTGGCACAGGTTGCAGCCTGTGCTTTTGGCCAATATTGTTTCTATTTTTATTTTGTTGCATGTTTTTGTTAACATCCAGGGCAAAGATTAAGCACTTACACTTATCTGGTAGTGGCGAGAGGCCTATATAGATTGCTTGCCTGCGGCCTGGAGACTGTGTGCTTAAAACTATTAACCCCCAGCTGCCTCCTGGGAGATAAATCGAGCTGTTAGATTTGGCTTTCCCAAAAGGAGGCTCTGAGCCTTCTACCAGGTCCGAGAAAGGAAAAGAGAAAGATAAATCCCAACTGTTGCTGAATTTTGAAAAAGGATAGTAGCTTAATTTATGGAGGTTGTTTTTTTGAAAAAACTAACTTTATGTCATAATTTCTTAGCTGCCAAAAGACGTAATTCCACCTCAGCTTTGCCTTGGCAACCTGCTTTTGGCACTCCATGCAGCCCTGTCGTTGCTCTGCATTATTTAAGCAGTAATCTTTAAGAAGGTGAGAAACTATTATTGCTTTTTAGTGCAGTTGACATGATATTGGCACAGAGTAGGACCCAGAGCTTCAAACATTTCTAATGGCCATAAACCAACTTAAACACCTCCATGTAGCGGTCTCACTGCCATGAGGTCATAGATTGCTATAAGGGGAGAGAAAGAAGAAGATCAAATTTGTTTAAAAGTTGTTGTTTTTTTCTTCTTTTTAAGTATTCTTATTCCACTGAGTTGTAGCTGTAGGTTTTGGCCAGCATCCAGACAATCAAGATTTAGTATTTTGACCAGCTGTGATCTAGTAATGTTCCTCAGAGGAAACATTTTGTAGGGAGAGAAAGACACATACTTGAGACTGTGAATTGTGCTTTCCTGATACTTTACAGCGTGGGACCTGATTGTAGACGGATAAAACAAGCACAAGTGAATCTGAAAGAAAATAGAAAAAAACCAAAAAAACTATAACAATAGCTAAAAACCCACCCCAGCTTCAAGGCAAATCTTTACGATTTTCCTTTATTTCGTTTTCCCTTAAGTTTCCACATTTACATCACTTTGTGGCAGAATTTTTTTCTGTTCATAATTGATGCTTAGAATGCCTAACAGTGAAAGGCCCAGAAAGCCAAAAAAAGTCACACCAACTTAATGTAGGCAGGAAGAGAAGAGAAAGAAAAGATATCAATTCGCTTTACCTAAAAATTGTTTTTCTGACTCTCATCCTCCCTCATATAGAAGTGGAGATCAAATATAGATGTTTTGGTGGCCACAAAAAACTTCCAGGTCCTGGGGATTGGGAGAGAGAAGGGAATTAACATGTGTTCAAGCAGACTGGCTTGGTTAAATTACAGCTTTCTACCTAGTGGCTTTGTGACCTTGGTCAAGTTACCTAACTTCTGTGCTTCGGTTTCTTCATCTGTAAAACAAGGATGATTGAAATACTTCATAGAGATGATGTGAGAATTAAATGAGGCCATGTATATAAGGGGAGACCCCCCCAGAGTTATCTTTTGGAGGGCAGGCCCCTTGTAGTAACACTTGGAATTTGTTCCTCCAGATCAAACAGTCAGCCAAAGCTTTTATCTGGAAGTTTTGAGAAGATTGCATCACAGTTTGCGGAAGAAACTTTCCTAGTTGTGGCAAGCAGGTGACTGGTTCTTTCACCATGACAAGGCACCTACCCACACTGTGCTGAGTGTTCGCAGTTTTTGACCAAAACTGTCATGACCCCCATGCCCCACCCTCCCTATTCACCCAGTCTGGCCCTAAGCAACTTTTATTTTTGTTTCCCCGAATGAAAAAAGTCTTCAAAGGGAAATGTTTTTCCGATGTGAAAGAGGTGAAACAAAAAACAGCAGAAGCACTGAAAGGCATCAAAATTGACTAGTTCAAAAATGGTTTTGAGCAGTAGAAAAAGCATCTCGATAGGTGTATCACAACAAACGGAGAGTACTTTGAAAGTGACTGACATTTAAACATGTCAGAATAAATACACAATTTTTCTAAATAAATTCTGAGATTTTGGGGATCCCCCCTACCTTGTAAAGCTGTTCAACAGAGTGCTTAATCCATAGCACTTTACACATTTTAGTTGGTGTTGTTTTATTATCATTAATAATTTATTGAGTACCTACTCAGTGTACTAAAAATTTTACTTGTCTATCTCATTTAATCCTCAGTGCAATAACTATTGCGTGGATATACGCATTTTACAGAAGAAACATAGGTTCAGAGCAGTAAAGTGCATTGCCAATGTCCTAGGTTTCACAACGGTGGAGCTACATGAGTTCGGGAACATTACATGTGGGAGATGTGGAAACTGGGCGTCACATTCTGGACCAGTGCTTGCTTACCTTGTTTTCTCTCCCAATCCCTTTCTTGTGAAAGGAGGCGATATAGCCTCAGACAGTAAAACCAGTGGAAGAGGAAGAGGAGGGGAAATGGTGAGGCAAGGACGGTGGAATAGTCAGCTGGGCTCACTGGTTCCCAGGTTGACTTCATGGCAAGGTGTTTATATAACGATGATGAAAGTGCTGAGCATAGTCTTCCTTATTTAGATCAGAGAAAGAGAATGCTCTTACAAGAATTCTCTCCTGGACGCTACATTCCTACAGAAAAATGATGCCTCAGGGGCTTGGGGACAATTGGAATGTACCTCAAAGGCTTCTGGGAAGTGCTTATAGTCCTGAAGCAGTTGGTAGGTCATGGGAATAGAAGCATTTTGAACATTTCTACTTTATTTAAAGCCTTCCCCGCCTCATGCCCCTAAGAAAAACAGAAAAAACTGGAATCGTGTTTTACGTTGAACGGTATGATCTGTTGATTGATTTGGTACGTTTCCTCCAAAACTCTTCTACACTCGCCTTAATTCCTTACTAGCTTCCTGCAGCTGTCTCCCTGGTATACAGAGGTGGAGACCGGGGCAGGAGTGTCTGTGTGTCCTGCTTTAACCTGTTGCTGTACAGGAGAAAGCAGGTGAAGGAGGGAGCCCTAGACTCCGTCTCTCCTCCGTTACCTACTACGCTGCATTCTTGTGCAAGATATCAATGCCTTTGAGCCTCAGTTGCCAAAAAAGGAGGATGATACTTCTAGGGTTGAAGCCCTTGGAAGCTGGTCATAAGGACAGCAAGCACAGTCACAACTGCACTGTCAGTGTGTGTGCCTGGCATTCCACCACGGATTTTAAGTGCGTTATTATATTTAATCCTTACCCTAGTCCAGTGATCTATTGTACAAAAGAGAACACTGTTCAACGGTCCTATTACTAATAAGTAGTGAGCTCAACCTTAAGACGTAAGTCCCAACAGAGGGAATGGTAGAGACAGAGCTGGGAGTAGAATCCAGGTCTCTGGACACTCTTTCTTGTCACAGCCACTATCTCCAGATAGAGCTGGAGAGATAAGAAAAAGTACCGGACTGCAATAAATAATGAGAAAAGAAATTAATCACCTTAATTTAGAGACCTCAGAGGAAACTTGATCCAGAGAAGCCACATTGAAACCAGACTGTTCTCCTTGACCTCTGAACTCTAAGCCGCTCGGCTCTCCCCACCAGGTTGTTGTCTGTGACCCTAGGAAATCCTGTTTTACTTACAGCAAACGGTTTATTATTAAGTCATTTAACAGCCTTTGGTGTGGTGCAGTTATTCAACAGTCTCTGCTGTGTTTTACTAAACCACAGCCTAGTAAATTTGCAATTACGATATCTTTGGGTTGTTGTTTTTTAATAAACTCCTTTTAATTACAGCATTAAACCCCAGATATCACATTTCCAGTTTGGACCTAAGCCAAGCTGGAAGAGACATCCACTCAGGTGAATGGGTGCCATGAGCTGGTGGGCCCTGTCCTGTCGCTTGAACCTCTGGCTCTGTGCCCCCAAATCTGGTGCCTCAGGGCACATGGGACCCCTTGGCAGGAGTGGAAAGTGAAGAAATGCTACTGCGTTTCCTGCTGCATCCTCCTCTCAAAACACTTGCATTCACATTTTTGGTCGTTTTTTAAGAGTAGAAATTTCCTATAAGTTTTTCATTACAAATTAAATGATATATTCATTCTGCTTGATAAGTAAATGGTCAGTGGCCTTTAAAAAATGTTCATTTAATTAGTAAACCTATGAACTGCATCCTCTTTAGATAAAATAATCAGGAAGTCAGACTGCAATCAGACAGAAGGAATCTTGAAACCTTTTGAGCAGTCTTTTTTGGTTTGTTATATGCCTTTTTAATTGCTGCCTTTCTCTTTTTAGGCAATAGTAGAAATAAAAACACTCCTTTTTTCTTTCGCTTGTACTAAAATATATAATAAAAGGTCTTTCTCAAAACCTGTTAAATATAAAAATCAAAATCATATTATTAAAAAATCTGAGCATTGTGTTTTTATACAGAAATGTCACAGCAGTTTGTTTTTTAATAGCAAAAGTTTGGAAGCATCCTACAAAAGGGAATAATTCAGTAAATTATGATATTCTATTCAATGAGATGGCCATCTAGAATTATGTTTACCAAGAGGCTTTAATAACATCCAACAGCAGGATATTATGTTATATATACCACAAACACAACTTTGGTGGGGTTTTTTTGTTTTGTTTTGGGGTTTTTTTTTTTGAGTCAGAGTCTCATTCTGTCACCCAGACTGGAGTGTAGTAGCACGCTTATGGCCACCACAACCTTGACCTGCTGGGCTCAGGTGATCCTTCCATCTCAGCCTTTCAAGTAGCCAGAACTACAGGCACACGCTACCACACGTGGCTAATTTTTTGATATATTGTAGAAACAAGGTCTCATCAAGTTGCCCAAGCTGGTCTCGAACCCCTGGGCTCTGGCAATCCATTTGCCTTGGCCTCCCAAAGCGCTGGGATTCTAGGCTTGAGCCATTGCGCCCAGCCTAATGTTTTTTAAAATTAAACACATGTATATAAAAATCAAAGTTTGAAAGGAAGATATACCAAATTAATAGCAGTTATTTGATGTGTAATAGACTTGTGAGTGCTTTTTATTTTTGTATATAGTTTCTATTTTTTTAGTTTTCCTGTGAGCATAAACTCGTAATATTTAAAAATACATGTCTGTTTGCCTTTATGTTAATGTAATCATTTAATACTTGAGCTGTTTGGAGCTCAGCTACCTTAAAAGTCTGGAATATAGCTGAGATTCCGGAAGTGATAAAAAAAATCAATCCTGAGCAGCCAAAACTAATGTTGCAAAGCTCATATAATAAAGCATATTATGCCCAGGACATCTCCTAGCCAGTCATTCAAACCCTGTTTACTTTTACTCTGCACACAATTTCCAGGACATCTGCTGCACCAAGCACACAGCAAACACAGCAAAATGTTAAGAGTCAAGCAGCACTGCAGGTAGAAGCACAGACACAGCCGTGCTGGCCTGATGGCGAAGACACACGGGAAACCTCGCACCAGGGTTCCCTCCAGACTGCATCCTGAGAAGCAGATGTCCTTGGAAGTCCTGTGCCTCCATGCTATGCTGTCACTTATTAATATGTGCTCACATCAACGTCCCAGAAACAAGAAAATGCCTTTCTCATTCAACTCTTTTAAGATTGTAAGAAAGGTTTTCATAAAAATTATTTTAAGATTTCATCTTAGGCTGGGCACGATAGCTCACGTGGGAGGCCAAAGTGAGAGGATTGCCTGAGCCCTCAGGTTTGAGACCAGCCTGGGCAACTTGGCGAGACCTCGTCTCTACAATAAATAAAAAAATTAGTCGGGCATGGTGGTGCACTCCTATAGTTCCAGCTACTTGGAAGGCTGAGGCAAAAGGATCGCCTGAGCCCAGCAGGTCGAGGCTGCAGTGGCTGTGAGCATGCCACTGCACTCCAGTCTGGGTGACAGAATGAGACTCCAACTTTAAAAAAAAAAAGGAAGATTTCATCTCACATAGCTAAAATGGAGAAAAAGAGCTAAAATCTGAGAAAAAAGGACAAAAGTGATTTAAAAAAAAATAAAACTTGGATATGTAGACTTTATCGTCTATCCAGAATAACTCCCATTCTTCCCATTCTTCAGCAAGAACAGTTTACTGGTCCTTGGATTTTCCCATTTGTATCTGATACTGTCATTACCTGAGTTCTCATAAAAATCGAAGGAAGCTGGAGAAAAATGTCACAAAATCAGGGTGTCAGAAAATACCAGAGTCTCCACCTCTGGAAGCCTTAGAACCACCCAGGAATATGGCTGTGGGTAAATGAGACGGCCTGTGTAGTGGCATGTAGCTTGGTGTGTGCCGTGTCATGGAAACTAGCAAATGTTGGTTAGGTATGATATGATGTTCCCTTGTGGGACACAACAGACAGCAAGGGCTCTGGAGTCAGACCAAACCTAGTTCAGATGTGGTTCTCCAGACTCAGAGAAGCCATGTGACCCACCTGCCTGCCCGCCTTCTTCACAGGGCGCTTCCAAAGGTTCTTTGTATGTAGGGCACCTTCCACAGTGCCCAGAATGCTACTGATGCTCAGGAAGGTGATTGCTCCCTTCCCATGCAGTCGGGGGTAAGGGGGTGTCATTCTTCATTACTTTTCTGGTATACGAAGTTGAGAACTTTCAGAGAGTCTCAAAACCAATGGGGGCTACAAAACCCCACTTCCTGATGTGTGGGGAGCATGCTAGTTGTGTCCAGCCCTTACCTTGTGGCTTGCCTTTTATCAGCCCACAGGGAGCCCAGCAGGAAGCAGAGTAGGATGCCTGGGTGGGGCAAGGGGATGGCAGCACAGGGTCACAGCCGTGAGTGGTTGCGCACCTGGTTCAAGTCACACCCGGCTCAGGTCACACCCAACTTCACCTTCAGTGTTGAAAGCTGGCTCACCTAGCGCTTCCACCGCTCCTGGACTGCGCTGGCAAGTGAACGTTTGACTCGTCTTCACAGAACAGACTGCGGGTGGTGCTGATGTTCCTTGTGGGTTTGATTACCTTGCCAACCTGCAGAATTGTGTGAAGTGGAATACTGTCAGCAAGTGGTGAAGTGAAAAACAGAAAGTGTGGCTCACCCAGTTACTGTGGGTTTTGACAACATATTAGCTGAAAACCTAGATGAAGACCAGCAGATTTTGCTGTTTTGTTTTTCTGGAAAACTGAAAATGGTAATTTACTGTCTACTTGCTGGGTCCTATGTGTACCCCAGTGACCACCCCTTACTATGAAATCTCCTGGCACCAATAGCCAAGTAAAGGAGCCCAACAGGCGCACGTATTAGAAATCTTGCAGCAGCCTTTTCCCAAGAAGAGTAGCCCTTGCTCAGGTATCTGAGACCACAGATATAATCCAGTATCAGAAAAAATCTGAGAGAAAGGGAACAGGGAGCTGGAGGCTGTGGACATGGGGAGAAAGAGCCTGGGTCTTTTCTTTTTTGAGGCACTTATTACAACCGTGGTTTGCAAGCATAGTATTATTTGAATAATTCTGGATGTCTTTCTCCTGTAAGATGAGCAGCTTCTTGGAGGCAGAGCCTGCTGTCATGCATCTGTCTCCCCTCCCCAAGACCTGGCCCAGGAAGTGACTTTTTATTGGGTATGGAGTTTCAGGTCCTGCCTAGGGGTTGCTTTTTGCAAGTCATGACACTTCTGCGTGTGTTTCCCACCTGAAGGACACAAGTCACATGATCTTCTGCTTGCACCATTCTGCCTGTGGGCCAGCCTGTCCATACGTTTGTACTGAAACTGACTGATTTCACCTACAACTAATAATATCTAGGCTAGACATGGTGGTTCATGCCTGTAATCCCAGCACCTTGGGAGGCTGGGGCTGAAGGATTGTTTGAGACCAGCCTGGGTAGCATACAAAAAAGAAAAATAGTCCGGGCTCGGTGGCTCAGCCTGTAATCCCAGCACTTTGGGAGGCCGAGGTGAGTGGATTGCCTGAGCCCATGGGTTCAAGACCCGCCTGGGCAACTTGGCAAGATCCCATCTCTACAATAAATCAAAAATTAGCTAGGCGTGGTAGCGCGCACCTGTAGTTCCAGCTACTTGGAAGGCTGAGGCAGAAGGATCGCCAGAGCCCAGCAGGTCGAGGCTGCGGTGGCCGGGAGTGTGCCACTGCACTCCAGTCTGAGCGACAGAGTGAGACTCCAACTCAAAAAAATAATAATAATAATATTGCCGGACATGGTGGCACACACCTATAGTCCCACCTACTCGGGAGGCTGAGGCAGAAAAATCACCTAAGCCCAGGAGCTCAAGGCTGTGGTGAGCCGTGATTGTGCCACTGCACTCAGCCTGCACAACAGAGTGAGACCACAACTCAAATAATAATAATAATAGTAACAATAATAGTAATACCTAGAACTGTGATCAGTGTTCTGGATGGCTTAGCTGGGACAGTGTATGACATAGCCATCATTTTCAGGATCTGGATCTGTTTCCATTAACTGATTAGTATTATCTCAGGCTTCAGTGTCATAACATAGCCTGCTTTCTCAACAGGGCTTTTGTAAGGACCAAGTGAAATGATGTCTATGAAATTACTTCAGAAGCCACAAGGCTTTGTCTAGCTGAACAATGATTATTATTCTGGTCCAAAGATACCTTCCTGAGAAGTAACTCAGACTCAAAATACCGATATTGAAGACTAAGTATTATAAGATGTGTGTGGTTAGCCTCATAAAGGAGAAGCCATTTCCCAAGTTAATATTTCATTTCAAAACACAGTTTTTAAATTTAAAAATGTCTGCTTGATCTTCTCCCTGCCAGGTCTCTGATGCAAGGTGCTTAGCATTTGGGTGTTAGAAAGGTGCTGATTATCAAGTCACATCACAGATTTTAGTCTAGCCTTGTCACCGCCTCACTGAGTTATCTCGGGCAAGTCATTTGATACTCTGCCCAATGCCGATGACGGCTTTCCCGAGCTACAGTAAGAACTGAATATTAACCGGGCTCTGTGGCTCAGCCTGTAATCCCGTGCCTTGGGAGGCTGAGGTGAGTGGAATGCCTGAACCCGCGGGTTCGAGACCTACCTGGGCAACTTGGTGAGACCTCATCTCTACAATAAATCAAAAAATTAGCCAGGTGTGGTAGTGCGTGCCTGTAGTTCCAGCTACTTGGAAGGCTGAGGCAGAAGGATCGGTGGAGCCCAGCAGGTTGAGGCTGTGGTGGCTGGGAGTGGCCACTGCGCTCCAGTCTGGGCGACAGAGTGAGACTCCAACTCAAAAAAAAAAAAAAAAAAACAAAAAATGAATATTAAAGATGATAAGGAGAATATTGCTAGCCA
>CAUYQG010052182.1:0-19003 GCA_963574415.1 Tarsius wallacei
GCGATCCTTCCGCCTCAGCCTTCCAAGTAGCTGGAACTACAGGCGCGCGCTACCACGCCCGGCTAATTTTTTTATTTATTGTAGAGATGAGGTCTCGCTTGCCCAGGCAGGTCTCGAACCCGCGGGCTCAGGCAATCCACTCACCTCAGCCTCCCAAAGGTGCGGGATTACAGGCTAAGCCACCGAGCCCGGCATGATGAAGAAAAATTTTACTGAAGATTTTAAGATATTGCCTTTAAGAAAGGAGATATGTAGGCAAAAGACATAACAGGGCATTTTCAGCTTAATCATATAATAGCATTGCCTATTTAAAATAGCTTTTGGACTCCAAATTTATGGAAAAAGTGATGACATCAGGGGATCATATGAATGGCAAAATAAGCCATGAGGCAGCATGAAGAAACGATGAGTGAACAGGAAAAGATGTCATAAAAGGCGGAATAGAGAATCTCTGGTTTTTAAGGACTTCATTCACCTGCTCAGATTGTATTTACTTTCCAAGTGTACCTAAAGCTCATTACTTCATGCAGTAGTTCTCCTTTATCAACAGGGGATACATCCAAGATGCCCAGTAGTTGCCAGAAACCATGGATGATTTTTTTTCTATACATACATATATATATAAGATGTTTTTCCTATACATACATACCTATGATAAAGTTTAATTTATAAACTAGACTCAGAAAGAGTTAATAATAACTAATAATAAAATAGAGAAACTATAGCAATAAATTATAATAAAAGTTATGTGAGCATAATCCTCCTCAAAATATTTTATTGTACTGTACTTACCTGTTTTTGGACCATGGTTGACTGCAGGTTACTGATACTGTGCAAAGTGAAGCCATGTATAGGGAGCAACTACTGTGTTTACCAAAGGATCAGTTCTCATGTGGTCACATTGTATCCCAGAATCCCAAATAGCTAAACATTTAAAAAGGGCAATTGTCAAACAAGCTAAATTCAAGAACACATTGATACTTTAGCAGGGAAGCCAATTAATTTAAGCTTCTAGGCTGGAAAATGCTAGTGGTTGATAGACTGCTCACTATCAAGACAGGGCTTCAATACCTGTCTGATTCTAGTCCAGCTATCTCCACAAATCTTGAATACTCAAGTTAACTCTTCAGTCTGTAGCTACCCTTCTTCAAGATCCTAAACTTAAAGGAGTATATTTGAGTAATAAATACTTATGGATCATTTTAAGTAGTCGTATTGTACAAAGGTGGGAATTAAGATAAGTTAAAAAAAAAGAAAATTGAGTTTCATTTCCACGGCACTCATAATGATCAGATGCAATTATCTGTATTTTTATTATACATGGTTCATCTTGTTGACAGCAAAAAACACTTAATTACTTAACTATATGCATGTAATGGATTACTTAGAATAAGAATGAAGTTTGTCATACAGTCTTTTATTGGCCAGAAATTTTGCTGGTAGATAGCTATATGTCATTTAGACTAGGAAGTCATTTGGGATTATTTTTATTATTAGAAAAAATAGTAAAAATTGGAAGTATAATTTATTGATTGCCTGCAGAAATTTTTCTAGACCAGGGCCAGAGAGTAAATATTTTGGCTCTTTAAGGCATATGCTATCAATTGCAACTACTCGATTCAGCAGTCAGACAATATGTCAGTGAGTGAACATGGCTATGTTCCAATAAGACTTTATTTATAAACAGTGAAATTTCAAAGTTATGTAATTTTCATATGATTAAATCATGTTCTTATGTATTTTTTCAACTATTTAGAAATTTAAAAAATCAGTCAACTCAGGGGCCACACAGAAATAAAAAGTAGGCTAGATTTACCTATGGGTCATAGTTTTTCATCCTCTGTTCTAAAACATTTACCTTTCTCATCACAAACTCAGCTCTTTCAAGTTAAGACTTTTTAATCCCTATTTCAAAGATAATGAAATGGAATATGGCATCATACAGCAAATTATTGCATACCTTTGGGCAATTTTCTTGACCTAAGCCCCAGTTTCTTCATATTCATGCTGGGTAAGAATACTCATATTTATAGAGATATTATGGGAATTAAATGAAGTTATTTATTCAATTACTATTAAGTTCTTCCTAGTTGTAGATTCTTTCTGAAATGATAAAGTTCAGACAATACAATGAACAAGGTAGATCTTGACTCTGCCTACATCAAGCTTAACATTAAGTTTGTAAGATGCAGTAAGTAAGACTTTATAATAAATGTGATAGAAGGCTGGGCATGGTGGCTCATGCCTGTAGTCGCAGAACTTTGAGAGGCCAAGGCAGGAGAACTGCTTGAGCCCAGGATTTAAAATCAGCCTAGACAATGTAGTGAAACCCCAACTCTCAAAAAATCAAAATATTAATTGGGTATAGTGGTACATACTGTAGTCCCAGCTAATATTAGCTGGGTATGGTGGCATGCAGCTACTTGGGAGGCTGAGGTGGAAGAGATCACCTGAGTCCAGGAGTTGGAGTGTATGGTGAGCCGTGATTGTGCCACTGCACTTCAATCTGGGAGACAGAGGGTGACCTTGACTCAAAAAAACAAAAACAAAAACAAACTTATAGAAGCTCTGATGGAAAAAATAAAAATAATGTAAGCCTAAGGGAAATTATAGCACAAGTGTATATTCCAGGTTTATGAAAAGCCTCCTGGGGTGGGGGTGGGGGGTAGTTGTAGCAAATAGAGCTGGGAAATGATTTCCTCAAGTGAAGAAGTGGGGGGAAAAAGCATTCCAAGGCAAAGGTAATGCTGTGGGTCAGTTCATGAGGTGAGGTAGAGTTGGTTCATGAAGAAATTGAAAGAAGTTCACATGGCTAGGACATCGAGTTCAAGACATAACTAAGGCAGAGTTCAAGAGACGATGCTAGAGAAGTCAGGAGACAGAGAAAGACATGCTAGTAAGTCTAGACATGATCCTAAGAACAAAGAAAACTTCCCAAAGAGATTTGAGCAATGAGGACCTATTATTAGACTTGTATTTTGAAAAGGTCATTCTACACAGCTTGAAGAATGGATTCAAGAGTGGCAAGAATGAGCATCTAGGGAGACCAGTTCAAAAGATTCAAATGATGAAATGGTTTCATCATGCTAAGATTCAAATGATGAAATGGTTTCAATTAGAGTAGTGGCAGCAAAAATTAAGAGACATCATCAGAGTCAAGAAATATTAGGTTGGTGGATTCACTTAAAAACACTTATTGCATGTCTCCTTATGCTACCCACTGTTCTGAAGATATAACAATAAACAAAACAGGTCAACATCCCTACCCTGTGATCAGAATGGTGTTGACAACCTAGAGTCAAAGATCAAAGATTATTTTCAGGTTTTGACTTTTAGCAGCTGGTTGGATGGTGGTCACATGAACTGATGAAAAAAAAAAAAAGAAAGAGAAACAGATTTGGTGTGTGTTGATTAAAACTCTGACGAAAATTCCTCACGGTTCTTCCTTAGCATATTTCCTCACTAAAGCCATTTAGGGTCAGAACCAAAAATAAAAAGAGACAGGAAGTTTATGGCTCTCTAAAACAGCTTTACTATTCTTTCAGCTTCCTCCTGCTGTTTATACCAAGAGAATAAAAGAAATGAAAGAGAAGGAATATATGACTGGCATTACAGAACAAGAGAAGACATCACTGACATGAGCAGATATCAAAGAGAAACTACTCATGCGCCTAGCCTCCCCAAGCCCCCATAACAGACATTTTCTTCAAAGTAAAAGTTGCTTGCTTTAAAATAGACTGTACGGAGCTTTTATATACTTAGTATATTATTGAGAGTCAGTAACTTAGGCTCTTGGGGTGACACTCTTTATGCAAGGAAGTTTCTATCAAGATATCAAGATCTCCACCAGTTCTGAAGGGGTCATTCTACCTCCTTTTTCTATACCCTGGGACACATTTTTGTTTAAAACAAAAAATACAGGATGTGGTAGCTCATACCTGTAATTCTAGCAACTTGGGAAGCCAGACTGAGAGGAGTGCTTGAGCCCAGCCTGGGCAACATAGTAAGACATCTTTGTTTCTCTAAAAAGAAATTTTTAAAAATTAGCCAGGAGTGGTAATGCATGCCTGTAGTCCCAGCAACTTGGGAAACTGAAGCAGAAGGATCACCTGAGCCCAGGATGTAAAAGCTGTGATGAGCCATGAGCATGTCACTGTATTTCAGCCTGGATGACAGAGTGAGACCTCAATTCAAAATAATGACAACAACAACAATAATAATAACAATACAGAGAGTAAAATAGTAAGTTTAATTTTTGACATACTTATTTGGAATGTCTATGAAGCCCTCAGCACCTGTTAGACAAGTTCACCAGTTATACATATTCATGTGAGCCTAAAAGCAAACCAGAAAAAAGTGCTTTGGGCTGAGGTAATAGATTTAGCGGTCATTCTCTTTGTATGTGATATTTAAAACTATGGCGGTGGGTGGAAATACCTACTGAAATTGTCTGGAGAAGATTTAGCATTTGAGAAATGTGAAAATAAGCTCAGCACATGAAATTGAGAAAGAGTGGCTAAAAGGTAGAAGGTAAATTCAGGGCTGGAAGTCACAGAAGACGAGGACAACCTGTTTCAAAAAAGTGTGTTATGTAAAAGGCCCTATAAGGGGCAGTTGGTTTAGCGAAACAGAGTCAGTGGTGTGATCTTGACCAAAATGGTATCGATAGAAAGGGTGGAGGTCTGTTGCTATGGGCACAGAAATTAGTGTGAAGTGAGGAGATCAAGACAGTGAGTATAAGAGTTCTTTCAAGAAGGCTGGCCCACAGAAAATAGTAAAGAGACAAAATTATTACTTGTTTTCCTGTATTTTTTTTTATTTTTAAGGTGAAAGAGACCTGAACATGTTCCAGTAGTGACAGAAAAGAACCAGTAGGAAGACTTAGGGAGAGATGGGTAACTGATAGGAATCACTGATAAAGCAGGAGGGGGAGGAATCTAAGAAAGAAACAGAAGGTCTCTTTTTGAAATGCTACCCTTTGCTTACAGTGAAACAGGAATGCATCTTATATTTACCTATAGAATAGACATCAGGCCATTGAGAATTTCCCCTCCAAAGATCTTTATTGTCAAGTAGCTAAAAGTGAGGGGGAAAGAGCTTAGTCAAGCTTTTAGCATTTAGGTAATCATTTTAGAGATTAGAACACAGGACAGAAGAAAGGTCAGACAGACATTAGTGACTGAAAATTAATAGTGGCATTAAACCTACATATTCCTAAGATGATGAAGTTCCTAACACAAGTGTCTGGCAACGATTATGTTCCCTGTAAGTATTACTATGGGATGAGTAAATAGTTTCTATTATGTGAAATTGTCTATATATGTATACTTATGTGTATATATATATATGTATATATATATTTATTTATTTATACAGATACATATATGTAGACATATTCATATATAGACCTTTTAAAAGGGCATTGGGGGCATGGGAGAATATACATACATGTCTCTATTTCACACTTTTTCAGTATGGACACATATATTCTTCTGTGCCATCACTGTCCTTTTATCTCACATGTCATATATCTGTACTCTCAAAAATAAAAACCTTTATATGCAGATGATCAGGGAAAATTATCACATGATTTTGCTATTTTTGTTGTTCAAAGAATAAACAAAGTATGGAATTATTATTCTTGGTGTTGCTATGAATTCTATATCATAAAATTCCATCCTGATGTTAAATTTTAGTGTTTAACATACGGAGATATCTTTCAGCTGATTACTAGTATAGCTGTTAATGAACTATTTTCAAATTAATATTTTCTCAATGCCAAAATGAAAATATTTCCTATGCATAAGAAAAGGCAGAAAAACAAGAATCACTCAGAATAATCTCTAGGAAAGAAAGGTCTCCAAGATTAAATACATTATTTTAATTAGGGGTGCTTGAAAATACATATGACTTTTTAAAATAATAAGCAGCTACAGATAAGGTATGATTAGAAAATGCAATCTCAGGTTCAATTGAATCAACTTTATTTCAGTAATGATGAATGATTAGAGAAATTTTTATCAGAATTGTACTTTGAGCCATCATTCAGAGAAACAATTTTTTTAAAAATTCGGCAATGTGGTTTACTAGATAATGACAACAGGGCATAAAATTAATGGAAGAAGTTTAAAAGTGATTATTTTATGTGTCTTAATCAGTCTATGATTTAATGTGACTGGTGAATTAAAGAACTTTCATTTATAGGCAAAAGACAACCATCTCTGCCAGTCAACCTTATAATTAGTGAGAAATGACCCTCAGAAGTTAGTGTGCATCTCATATGCAGAGAAGAGTGTACCTAAATAATCCATAACCTATTGACCTGGGTATTTCCTTTTCATATAAAATGTATTTTTAGTTTAAGACATTTAAAAGCATAATATGTTAATGAGATTTTTGTTGTTTCTGTTTTATGTTCTAGACTAAACCAGGACGATTAGTTATAAGGAGAAGTTGTATATTACAGGATAAAATGTTATATACTTCTTTGTCATCAAGAACACAAAGCTTTCAGTTTTTTAAAATTGAAGTTAGCGTTATTTTAAAATCTATCTCAGATACAATTTCAGTATGCATTTATCTCTAGGCAGCTAAGCTATAGTATTCAACTTATCCAAGTGTCTTTCCTTATAGACATTTTGCATTCAAAAAGGTGTACTTTTGAATAATTGCACTTCACATATATTTTCTTTCAGAAGAAGCATATGATATGATCTGTTTGTCAAAATGATAAGATATATAGGATATTGTATTGAGAAATAATTTGAATTTATTAAAAAATGCTGATTTTTTTACTGAAATAAATATAAAAGTGCATTATGCCTAGATCAGAAGGTATAGTTGAGAAATAAAAACAATAATTGCAATAGTATATTATAAATATGTAAAAGCCAGTTTAAAAGTTTGATTTAAATTGAGTTCTTTCTTCCCTGTTGATTGACAGTTCAATGAGATTAGTAAGTCAAATTTGTGTCATCTATCTGATGGCAATATCAAATTACATTTTTAATCTCTCATGTAATCTATGTAAAAGAGATACATAAAACATTATACTATAATCCTTGTCTATTCCTTGCTAAGATGAAGTTGGAGTGAGATTAGAAGGCAAAGTTTAAAAAGAGCTGATAAGGAAAGAACCCCTTTTGTACAGGCAGGTGACCATACAGCTGGGGTGAGTTTTGAACTGTGATTGAAAGCCTTTATTAAGGCAAAAGTACCACGGGTCTCTCAGTTCAACAGGAAAGGGTCAGGCCAAAGATGGCATTATTTATCTTATGGTTTTATATATATATATGTGCTAGTGCCTACTATACTTTCTTAACATAATGATTGGCATTTGTCTATCATTCCAAATTCAGCAAATATGTTGAAAAATCATTATGCCAAATACTACACTGACTTCCGAGGAAATAATATAGAGACGACATGATAGAGCTCCATTCCTTTAGGAGCTCATAGTCTAGAGAAAGAATAGGTATTTCACTGATTTCTCACATGAGCATTTGTCCTGAGCGCTCTATTGCTTTTCTTTCTCTTTCTCTCTCTCTCCCTTCCTTCCTTCCTTCCTTCTTCCTTCCTTCTCTCTTTCTTTCACTTTTCTACTTTTTAAAATTTTAGCAAAGAGTTATATTGCATCTCCTCAAAATACTAGCATAATACTAGGCAAAAAAATAAGCATTTTGTATGTATTTTCTCATGTAAATACATTTTAAAGGCATATATATATATATATATATATATATATACATACATACACACACACACATATATTATTGTTATTGCTATTATTTTTTCCCTAGGGGTCCATGACAGTGTTAGAGCTTGGAGAGGTTATGTAATTTGTTGAAAGTTACCTAACTTTGGAATAACTGATCATTAACATAGCTGGGACTCACACAGATATGTGTGGTAGAAACATTTACCGCTGATCAAATACCTGTGTGCTCCTTCACTTTTATCTGGTCTGTTGCAGTTAGTCAAAGGATTGTAACTAGTTCTAACTAATACTAATACGTATGTCACTTCTGAGTCAGTGAATAATCCTCTATTGCTTCAACTGCCATGTCAACTAACATTTCCAATGGTAGATTGCCATGGTACAAATGTTTGTGCTCCCCCAAAATTCATAGGCTGAAGCTTAATCCCCAATGTGATGGTATTGAGAGGTGGGGGCCTTTGTAAGGTGACCACGACATGAGGGCGGAACACTCATGAATGGGATTAATACTGTTATAAAAGAGGTCAGAAGGAGCTTGTCTGTCCCTTCCACCATGTGAAGATGAATGCAGAAGGTGCTGTGGGTTCTCACCAGACAACAAACTTTCTAATGCCTCGACTTTTGACTTCCCAGCCCCTAGAACTGTGAGAAATAGATATTTGCTATTTATAAGCAACCAAGTTTATGATATTTTTGTTATAAGCAGCTTGAGCAGACCAAGACATGGAGTCTACTGTATCCTGAGGTCCCAAATGACCATGTGGGTAATAAATCCAATAGACTGATATTGGGTCAAGCCATTGAGATTTGGGGGTTAATTTACTATGCTGCATAAGAGAGCCTATAACTTTATCTCATGACTTAACTAATAAAGTCTCAATATATATGCTCTTAATCCAAATGCTGTAGGAGTGACTATGATTTTATAAGAAAACAATTCAGACACAACTTAATAATGATTTTATTTTCCTGAAATTGGAAATCATTGATTTCATTTTCATATATAAACTCTGAATTAGTAGATTTTCCTGAAAGGTGGTAATAACAAGGTTAAGATTTATAGGTAAATAATTACAATGTTATAGTGAATTGATAAAATTCTTAGTAGACAAAGGCTACAACAATTTAAAGTGAGCTGGCTTTGTCAGTTTTAACTTGCCCAATCACACTTATTTTTCATCAACAATTCGGAACTAACTTCATTTTAAGTTTACATATTGTTTTTGTTTAGGAAAAATAATAAAATATTCATGGCAGTCTGTAGTGAATCAGAGATTTTTGTTACTTAGAAATAGCTAACTCCATTAATTCTTCAGAATGCCTTTTATGGCCCTGAAACACAAATAGTATAATAGTGTGCATGGGGAATTGGTTGCTGAAATATGTTGAAAAGAATTCTATGCCTTCAAATACACAATATTTTAAGAAAGAGTTTAATATTTTAGAATATCAAGTACAAATGATGTTATTTAATAATTGATAAAGGCAGTTCCTAAACAACATTGACATTCTGTTCAAGTCAGACTTCTAAAAAATCAGTATTTTCGCTTTTCTACGTATCTGTTTACATTTAAAATAAGTGCCAATGTTTGAGAAAGATCCGATTCTCCCAGTATTCTTTACATTACCATTAACAGCAATAATGTCTTAAATATATGTAGAGCATTTCTTTGGTATTGTATACATTGCTCTCACATCATCCCTTACAGAGTAAAAGATCAGAAGCCTCGAGATGTAGCTTTGTGCTCAAGGCTGCGTGGGATAGCGAGAGAACCACAGTTCAAATCCAGATTCACAGGTTGCCATACTAGAACTTCTTTTACTCTATTCTGTTCAGTCATGTTTGGATTCTCTTTAGGTGATGCTTAAAATGTTTAAAACAATTGTTGTGTCTTCAAAATCTCATATTCTTTTCTTGATCTATTTTGAATTGCTACATGTATGTATAGTAAGTAATAAAATTATCAAGAAAATATTTTGAATATTGTTACATAGACATTGCAAATGTTACTATTAGATGCCTTTTTATTGCTTTTCTAAACTACTTGTAGTCTACTAATAATTGAACAAAGAGTGTTAAGGGTTCACAAAATTCAACAAATGGCTATAACATGGACATTCAAATATTTAAAGATATAGAAATGACTACCTTTACAAATTATTTGTTTATTCAATAAATGTTTATTTAATACCTACTGTGAGGAATGACCTATGGTTAGGTGTTAGATATATAGTCATGCATTTAGGCAAGACATCCGTATCCATATAATTTATACTTAATAGAGATAAAAAGCAAACAAGTAAATATACACATACACTTAAAAAAGGTCTATGACAGTAATAAACAGGTTGCTCTAAGAGAGAAAATGTTGGGGGAAGTAGGGAGAAATGTTACTTTCTTGTGGTCTCTACAGAAGCTTGACTAAGAAGCTCAAAATTAAGCTGAAGGTTAAAGGATAAGGAGTCAGCTTTGCAAAGAATTAAAAGCAGAGCATTTCATCAGTGGGAAAAGCACGTGCAAATTCATGAAGGTAAGAAAGGTCTTAGAATGTCTGGGCTATAAAAGTGATTAAGAGGGAAAGTGGCTCAAAGTGAGCCTGAAGATCACATTGTCATAGGCGTTCAGATACTGGCTGGTATTTGAGGGCAATTGGAAACTAGGTTTAAGGGTGAAGTGATATGATCGAATTCATATTTCATAAGCAGAAAAGTCATCTTGGCTGCTATATAAAGAATATTTTGGGAAAATTACATTTTAATAACATAGGTATCTGAGCTAATGTAGGCTTACTTCTGGCTACACAGTCATAGAATGCTGGATATTTTTAAAGCTAAACAAACCAACAATTAAATAGCATAGCTATAAAAACAAAGGTATTATTCCCTAGTGTCGAAAGAATGGTAATCCCAAGTCTGAGCTGTAATTTATGAATCTGATACTACGGCTGTCCTGAATACTGAATTTGGCGATATGCCCTAATATTCTGGCTGAGAGTTTTAATATGCACTCAGGGATAAAAGGCATAGCCTTTGACTTGCAAGGTGAGACTTGCATAAAGACAAAATAATCTTAGAAAGACTGGTATCTGACTAAATAAGTTGCTAAAAATCTCTATCTACTACTGGCCCATTGTGACAAAAAGAAAACATGCCCTACCCAAGGTATGAGTATGTGCATATTGAAAGTACCATGAGAAATTGACATTTTAAGCTGTACCACATGTGGGTATACCATTCAGCTTTATATTATTTCATGATGTGAGAATCTCTGTTAGAAACATAAAGTGACACTTGCTCTAAACTGATAAAATAATTGTGCCTGGCATTAAGAAATGCAAGTTGATTTATAGCAATATTTCTGAATATTTTCAAGATGAATTTTCTTTTTCTTTTCTTTTCTTTTCTTTTTATTTTTGGAACATAGATTGGGTCATATCACTTCTCTCTTAAATTCTGACTTTCCATTGTACTTATAATACCAGTCAGTGTCCTACAGGCCTATGCTTGGTCAGGCTGCTGTAATAAAGTACTGCAAACTGGGCAGCTTAAAAACAACAGAAATTTATGTCTCTCAGTTCTGGGGACTGGGAAGTTCAAGATCAAGGTACTGACAAATTCTGTGTCTTGTGCGAGCTGTTTTCTCATTCCTATATGGTGTCCTCACAGGGTAGAAAGGACTAGCTAGCTCCCTGAGTATTTTTAGAGGGACACTAATCCCAATCTTGAGGGCTCTGCCCTCATGTTTAGTCGCCTCCTAAAGATCTCATTTCTGATACCACAGCCTTAGAAGTTAGAATCTGAATGTATGAATTTTGAGAAAACACAAACATTCAGACCACCACACCCTTGCAGTCATTTTTATTTCTTAGAAACCAACACAGACATATGTGCACATGAATATGTACAATAAAAAATTGTAAGCAGTGGTAGAAATTGATCCATCATGATAAGCATATATAACAATCAAGCTGAGAACAACAATCAATTCTGAGATAATCTACTACTTAATAATTTATCAAAAATTATTAAAGAATAAAAAAATAGAAACCATAATGAATTGATCATAATGAGAAAAATAATAGAAGAAAATTGAAAAATAATTACTCTAGAAATAACAGTGAAATTAAAAATACAATGAATGCTTTAAAAGCAATATATATCATCTTGAGAGCTAATTTTACTGAAGTGAAAAATAAGTGTGAAGGAGTAACCCAGAAAAAAGCAAAGGAAATAAAATAAAAAGAACAAATAAGAAAGCTATATTTTTGACCCTCTTGTTCTAAATTCCACAATAAGAGATTTAAGAGAATGGGTGAGAGCCAGTTTTGAAGCTATAATCTTTGAGAATTTTCCAAGATTCATTAAAGACATTAATTTTTATTTTGAAAATTAAGTTACAAGTAGGATATATTAAAAATAAATCCACATCCAAACAAATTGGGCTAAAGCAGCTCTTAGACAGAAAAAAAAGTTGTCTAAGTAAGAATAACAACTAGACTGCAACTGGAACTCCTCCTTAGCCACAAAATAGAACAGAATAACTTCAAAATGGTAAAGACAAATAATTCTCAAGCCAGACTTCTGTGTTTATCTAAAGTATTATTCAAAAGTCAGAAAGAAATGAAGATATTTTTAGGAGAAGGCTGAGACAACTTTGCCACTTAGAGATTTTACTGAAATAATTTAGTAAAGTTTGGTAAGAAGAACATTGAATCTGAAGGAAGGTACAGGATAGAATAATGGTGTGCAAAAATGGTGAAGATGTGGATAATGTAAATTACTGTTGACTGTAAAGAAAACCACACTAACAAGAATGACTAATTTGAAATTCTACATCTAGTATTTTATTGTTTATAAAAGCAATGTATTAAGAGCTTTGTTTTTTGTTGTTGTTTTGTTTTTGTTTTTGTTTTTGACTTGGAAAGAAGAAGGGCTTTAGTACATTTTAAAGACCATGCATAATGCTTAGTTGGGAGATAATGACTTTGTTAGTGAACTGAATTTGCCTAAAATTTAACATACATAACAAACATCAAATTGGGATATATAACTTCTAAATCTATAAAGAAAGAAGAACAGGGAAATTTAAAAAAAACCTCAGTCAAGCTAATGGATTTCAAAAAGCAGAAAAGGAAGTAAGGAGAGAACTCATTGTCTAGAAAACACAAAACAATAGAATATATGCAAAGTATAACTGCAATCATAATAGCTACAAATAGGATAAATCAGTTAAAAATTTCTCAATCTAGGTTTTTGACTTTAAAAAAATGCAGCTACGTGTTCATCTCAAGTTATGCAAAATATTATGAAAGTAAACATGAAAGTAAACCAATTGAACAAAATGATGTATCAAATAAATACTAACCAAAGAAAACTGATGTGGCAATTTTAAGATCAGACAGAGTAGAATTCTAGACAAAGCTCAAACTTAGAGGTTTATATAATCAGAGGATTGTCTCATAAAGATAAAAAGAATTATTATTCAAGAAAATACAGCAATTTTGGTTATGCAATTCCCAACTAACATGTATACAAAATAAAAACTGGTCAAATTATAAAAAGGATTCAACACATCCACGATTATAATTTAGGATTATTAATACACTTCTCTCAGAAAGTGAAAAACCAAAACTTATCTAGATTATCAGAGGATAAATTGTTATAAGAGCTGGGGTGGGCAGCGAGGTGACTACATAAGAGAGTCTATCTAGATGAGACATATTGGTGTCCTAAACAGGGCTGGTGAGTTAGTCCTAGAGGAGTGACAAGACGATGAACTCAGGAGATTGTTTCTAATGCATTATCATGATAATGAAAGGAGCAAATTGTATAACTCACTACATTTGTGTATTTACCAAATTTTCCATACCCCATATTTCATCACACACACATACACAATCAATTTGGATAATTTTAGCATTTTGTTATTTATAGAAAACAATGTATTAGGAGCTCGAAGACCTTATAATTCAAGGAGCAAATTTTATAGCCTCCTAACATTTTTGCGTATATAGTATAGTTACCAAATTTTCCATTCTTGATCCATATTTTCATCACATACACACATGCATATACACAAATCAATTTGGGATTCTATTTCTAGCATTTTATTGTCTATAAAAGCAATGTATTAAGAGCTTTGTTTTTGTTGTTATTGTGTTTTTGTTTTTGTTTTGAGTTGGATTCTCACTCTGTCGCCCAGGTTGGAGTGCAATGGCACAAAAATGGCTCACCATAGCCTCAAACTCCTGGGCTCAAGCTATCTTCTTGCCTCAGGTGTTAAGAGTTTTGAGACCTTAATCCTAGTTCTGGTTTTGCCTCTAAACAGCTATATGACGTTTGAGAAGTCATTTCAATTTCCAACTCCTGTTTCCTTATCTGCAAATTGAAGTGATAAGATCAGACAGGCAAGATTTATTTAATCATTTGCTACTCCTTAAATTTATGTGAAATATTTGACCTTTTGGAATTAGTTTTGTACTTGTAAATGTGTATTTAAGTAATATATTTCACAAGAGTATACTGTCTAGCACTTATTTTTTCCCATTAAGAAATGAGGACAAACAAATTATTCTATTTATTCCACAAATGACGTTATTCTGTACATATCGATATCTGAGATGATAAAACCCAGGCATCTCTTAATTTGCCTGAATAAATGAGCTGGGTCAGTAGTGCACAACCCAGGATGTGTCCTCAGTCTTCTAAATATGTGGAGTAAAAGGGCAATGGGTTCCCTGCAACTCTAAAGAAAAAGACTTTGCTAACAATTTTTCATGTATGAAGAGAAAAATAAAATATGCACATTACTAAATATAACCTTTTTTGGTGCTGTTTTCCCCTAAATAAATTATATTTTAAATAAAATCAGCTCTTTACTGGAACTGACCAGACCTTTCACAGCCTGGCTTCAATCTATGTTATTACCTGCATTATTACCTTTTTTTTTTTGAGTTGGAGTCTCACTGTCGCCCAGACTGGAGTGCAGAGGTCGCTCCCGGCCACCGCAGCCTCGACCTGCTGGGCTCCGGCGATCCTTCCGCCTCAGCCTTCCGAGTAGCCGGAATTACAGGCATCCGCTACCACGCCCGGCTGATTTTTTTTATTTATTGTAGAGATGAGGTCTCGCCAATTTGCCCAGGCGGGTCTCGAACCCGCGGGCTCAGGCAATCCACTCACCTCAGCCTCCCAAGGCGCGGGATTACAGGCTGAGCCACCGAGCCCAGCTTACCTGCATTATTTAATATAATCTGGCAAGTTTGTTGGTAATATTAAATGAAATTATGTGTTCCAATGTAAATCTGGTACATAGTCGATTTTTTTTCTTAATTTTTAATTTTGAAGATGTGGGATACAATTCAGGGTTAGGTATACAAATGTTCATTATGTATGTACTCTTTTTGATGAGGTGTGTCCCCCCTTTCCCTGGCAGCTTCCCACTACTGCCAATCCCTTTCTTATAGTATTATGATAATTGTTCAAGATCTGCTTATGAGTGAGAACATGTGGTATGCAGTTCTTTGTTACTGTGCTAGATCACAGTATTATAGCCTCTAAGTCCATCCAAGTTGCTGTGAAGTTCATAATTTTGTTCTTCTTTATGGTTGTGTAATATTCCATCATGTATATGTACCACATTTTTTAAACCAGTCCTTTTTCGATGGGCAGCACGATTTGTTCCATGTTTTTGCTATTGTAAATAATGCTGCAATAAACATGCGTGTGATTTGAGTTCCTCCAGGTATACTCCTAGTAGGGGAATTGCGGGGTTATACGGAAGGTCAATTTTTAGATCTTTTTGGAATCACCAAACTGTTTTTCACAGAGGTTGTACTAGTCTATACTCCCACCAACACTATAGAAGTGTCCCCTTTTCCCTTCTCCAGCATTTGTTGTTTTTTGAGTTATTGATAATGGCCATCCTGACTGGAATTAGGGGGTATCTCAGGGTGGTTTTAATTTGCATGTCTTTGATGACTAGTGAGGCTGAGCATTTTTCATGTTGGCTGCTCGTACATCTTCTTTTGAGAAGTGTCTATTCATATATTTTGCCCACTTTGTAATGGGGCTGTTCATTGTTTTCTTTTTGGCACATTTGAGTTCTTAGATGTTAGACCTTTGTCAGATATACAGTTGACAAATATTTGTTCCCATTCTGTGGGCTGTCTCCCTGCTCTCTTGCTGGTTTCTTTGGCTTTGAAGAAGCTTTTCAGTTTGATGAGGTCTCATTTGTCTATCTTATCTCTTATGGCATGAATACTTAGGATTTTGATCAGGAATTGGTTGCCAGTTCCAATTTCCATAAGGATTTCTCTTGAATTTTCTGAAGGTTCTTATAGTTTGAGGTTTTACATTTAGGCCTTTGATCCATTTTCAATGTATTAATTAATTGAAAATGTATTAATTGCTTCTTTTCTTTACTCTTCTTTGGAATGTGCAAAAACCATGAAAGTACCATATAACTCTTTCTTGGACTAGTGAACTAGCTTCTCTGCAAGGAGTGAGGAACCATATAATATATAATAGAAAGATGGAAATGTAATGTTCCTAACTTTTCTAAGGATCCAAAAGTACAAAGTTCATACAAACCTTAGAGAACAAAGAAAGCAGAATTCCTGAAGCTTGCAGACAGGCATCTATCTTATGCTGTAGTCAGCACCCAGGGGTAAGCTCTCCCAGATATAGAAAAGACTGCTCAGTTCACAGCATCTGTAGAAGCAAGTGGCAGAAGAAACGTGGAATTTGTCAGGGCTCTGGCAGTTGGTTAAAATCTACTTCAGTTTCTAGAATAGTCACATTAGTAAGCTTTTTAGACAGTCTCAAATTTTTGTTATTAGATTGAGGATCCTTAAATACTCTCAGGAACCCTCAGTAACTAACCATACGCTAAAAATTAATGTGATTAGATTTTAAATAGTAAGGCTTTACAGGTAAGGAAACCAAAGCCCAAAGAGGTTCAGAGACTAAATCTACACATTCTCAATTGAAGGCCATTGTGTTTTCAATAAGATACATTTAGATATTAAATGTATCTTGTTATTTGGTGATATTATAACATGGAAGTATGAATTATCAATTATTAGATGACATGAAGATATATATGACAAGCATTCCTGTCTTCACTTTTTCAAATCAGGCTTTGTATTGGCCTGTTATGTGAGATGACCCAAGCCTTTTTCCAGATTGATTAGTAATCACCTAGTGTTGCTTTAAAATAGTTTTTCTGAAGATATTCTAATATAAATGGGATATTTTTTTTTTCTTTGCAAGGAGCTTGTTGACAAAGAAAGAGACCCTTTACAATATAGTCATCTTTTTCAAATTTATTTTTTTGGATTTGAAATAATTTTTCTTCTATCAGGACCAACTTATGCAGTGTTGGAATCAGAATTTGTACTTGCCTGTTCCTCTTACTAAGAGTGCTGCCCCCAACTCCCACCATTTCTCTAAATTTTATCCCTTATTTAAGATGTAAGAAAGGTGAAATTTCCTCCACAACATCTTCTGTTTATAATAGTCAGTTTTCCTACTCATTTGTTTGTTGGGATGTGTAATTTTATAAGATTTTTGTTTTTATTTGCTAATATCTTAACTTCCAGTCTTTAAGCCCCTTTATTACAGGAACTGCTTCACATTTTTAACGTTTAACTGAGAACTAATGAATTATAGGTGCTTTATAAGCAGTTCATCAGTATAAATATCTCTAAGATAAAGTATTCTAATAAAAGCACAAGATTACATCACGTGGCTCAACTGGTCAATTCTTGAATTGTTGGTCTGTGTTGTTCTATGGGACACATCATGGGGTATTTGAGCAGTAAGGAGCTATAAGAGACCTGTTTATCCCTGAACAACATGTGAAGAAGAATAGGGAAGGCATGCATTGCTTGTGCCCTTTCTTATTCACACATATATATTGGATTCAACTGAACAATAGCATCTAGTTCAGAGAAAGTTGCTGTAAGAAACTTGTCATGAATATAATCACACATCAAAAGCTCTAAAACCCTTGTGTTTCTTTTCCCATTTTTAAAATGTCAAGTCTCACTTTGTAGGATGCAGTCTACAAAAACATTTATTGCATTTTTGGCTAGGAAAAAGAAAAAAAAAACCACATTTGCGATGTAATTGCATGCACTAAGGGTCACATATATTTTGACCATCATTCAAAGTCTCTCTAGATAGAAGCAGCAAATTCGAAAGAACAATCTGTTTATTTTTTTCTTTCCATATCTCTATCTCCTCTATTGCCTTTCTTGTCTCTATTACATAAATACATGATGTCATTATTTCTCAATGCTAATAATGGAACAACATTATGAAGATATTCACTTTAGAAAAAGAGAATTTCACCAGATGTCCAAATCTGTAATAGAACAAAAGTCTATTTTTGTTGACTTTTCAACTAGGACATATAGAAGGACATAATTATATTAATAGTTTATGTCAAAATGAGAATATTGATCTATTAACTAAATAATTGTCTTTGTATGTAATGAACTTATTATCACCAAAATGTCCTTTGTTTAATGACTGAATGTTAGGAAGAAATACCATCTTTATCCTTTACTAAAGCACTGTTTCATAACATTCCTGAAGAGAAAACTAAAACCACATTATTCTGTATGTACAGATACCCAATGTAAGGTTCTGAAACACAATCATTGAAAAAAGCTATAAATAGGAAATCACATTATCTCTTTACAGCTTTTTCTAGAAGGTCTCTTCTGTCTTGCTGCATTATGGGTACTTGATGTAGACTCTTTTAACATGACTTCAAACTCTGCTGAATCGATTCTCTACTCTTTCTCTCTATTATTAGTTGATTTGGATAATTTACCAAGTAGACTTAATAAACATACAATTACTCTTTTTTTTTACAGTTCTGACCCTGCCTTTTAAAAAAATTTTAATTATTTTAAAGATGTGGGGTACAGTTCAAGATTAGGTAGATTAGAGGTCATCATAGGTAAAGTTTGGCCTCCCCTTGGATCCTACTTCACCTGGTTTGAGATCAGGTACCCATATTGATGTTATGTGCTCTCCCCTCCCTTCCCTGGCAGTGAAATTACTCTTTTTTTTTTTTTATATTTTATTTTATTTTATTATGTTATTGTGGGGTACAGTTAGGGGTTAGGCGTACAAAAATATTTCGTTCAGGTACCCTTGTTGATAAGAGGTGTCTCCCCATCCTCAGATAGATACCCACCACCATTAATCCCATCCCCCTCACCCTCCCCCCCCCCCAGTTTCCCACCACAGTCAGTCATTTTCTTGTGGTAATAC
>CAUYQG010052184.1:0-29086 GCA_963574415.1 Tarsius wallacei
GACAGTTTAACGATGGAACAACATCTTTAAAATTTGGGGGAAAATTCAATTCAGAACTACTAGACTCAGTAAACAGCTAAAGATTTGTTGAAAGTGAGAGAAGATGAATCAATTCTAAGAAACTGAAGAGAATTAGAAGTATTTGTGAGGAATTTGCCAGAATTCAGTAGATGAATTCAGCAATAGTGAAATCTCCAAGAAGATGATCAACGCTACTTTGTAAAAGACAAGTGAGTTCCAATTGAGTGCGTGATCTTGGTTCTAAAAGCTAGGCTATTTTGAAATAACTGTTCATAAGGATAAATTTTAGAGCATCTTGAAACCAAATGCATTTGTCCTTGATTTCAATGAGCAGAAAACGGCACTGACGTTTTTATGTTCTCTATGATATGCTGTCAGGGAGTCTGGGTGTTGGATGCTACTGTAGAATATTCACAAAGAGCTAGGAGAGAAATAATTTCTCTACAAAACAGTGAAACAGTGTGTATACATCATTGTACATTAAAAAGTTCAGATACTTTTCCAGGAACTGTGGAGCTAACAGGAACATTAACCACATATTCCTTACTCGAAGAAGCAAGGCACATATTTGGGAAAACAAACAAAAATAGCATTATTAAATAACCATTTAAGGCGATCATGAAAGGGATGGTGTACTAGTGATTTTATTAATTACTCAATATATTTGGGAAATATGTGTTATAAGGTTTTGAGACAAGAGGAGTCATTTTGGAATAGAGGTGAGGTGATACTGGAAGGTTTTGTAGAAAAAGGAAGAATTTGGCTTTTTGGAAAAATAGTTCATTTTCAAGAAACAACTACTGAGGTAAAATCCAGGGAACTGGGAGGTGAATGAAACTGAAACACGTATACATACGTGCACATGCATGCACACACACACACACACACACACATTTCCAAATTTTCTAGTACGCTGGTACTTTGACCTTTGACTGGGGGACAAGTTTGAGATGCTGAGTGTTTAAAGTTATGGAATATCTGCTAGGATTTTATTTTACTTCATTTTATTTTTGAGTTGGAGTCTCACTCTGTTGCCCAGACTGGAGTGCAGTTGCACAATCACAACTCACTGTATGTAGCCTCAACCTCCTGGGCTCAGGGGCCCCTACTGTCTCAGCCCCCTGAGTAGCTGGGAGTATGGGTGCAGGCCACTACCCTGGCTAATTTTTTATTTTTTTGTAGAGACAAGCTCTCGGCATGTTGCCTAAGCTGGTCTTTAACTCCTGGGCTCAAGCAGTCCTCCCACCTTGGTCTCCCAGAGTGCTGGGATTTTAAACTGTAGCATGAGGAGTTTGGAATCAGGTTTCTAGGCAAGCAGGAGACACTGAAGACGAAAATTTCATAACAAAACAAGTATAGAGCCCCACGGAGTGAAAAGTTAGCCTATGTAATGTAATTCTGCTATATCAAGCTTATCAAAGAAATCAGAGTTTAATACTAAGTCTTAGCGTACAAACTCTGTTCTGAAAGTCTCCGGATTACAAGAATGTAATGTACTGACCTAAGGATGGGGTAAGGGAAGGGGAGGGAGCTTCCTCTTTACTAATAAAAGACTTGAAGTTTTCCCTTGATTTGTCCATGTCAGCTAAAATGAATCTGAAACATAACAAAGGTCCTTTCTTTGAGTTTCTTTCCTTCATATTGAAAATCTTTTTTACCTGGAAAGTACCATGGAACGAGAAACTCTGGCTTCTGTGCTGTGGCTTTTACTCTGAGCTGCGAGATCCTTCCATCTGCTCGAAAGCTTTGCTGGAGTTTCTCCTTTGCCAGTTTCCAGTATCTCACCACAATTTTCTTTTTCTTTTTCGTCTAGAGACAGGGTCTCACTCTGTCACCCAGGCCGGAGTGCAGTGGTGCTGTCATAGCCCACTGCAGTTTTGAACTCCTGAGTGTAAGTGATCCTGCTTCCTCAGCCTCCCAAGTAATTTCTCACCACATTGTTCTTACTCTAGGGTTCAAGAAATGGGTCTCAGAGATCATACACACTCCTGAAATTATTTGCAAAGTATATATGCTTATGGTTACACACATTGTTTTAGTAGTTGAGATCTATGACCTCCAAAAAGCCACTGTTATGCTGAATGACATACATGATGCCGTATTCAAGGACACAATCCTAGACCCCTAGTTATTTAGCCCAAGTAAGAGAGACTCTGGGCCTTTCTCTGACGTCTCATGGAAGACCTTTCACCACTTAGCGTCCTTACTGACACCTACTCCCTGCCCGCAGATGCCAGGCCTTGTCTTCAGAGTAACTGAGTTGGGTCAGCTCGCTTCCATACCACCTGCCATTTTTAAACCAACCATTTAAACATGAATGGAAACGATTAGAGTCACCTGCAGCCCCAGTTAGAAACTCAGCAGTATTGAAGGGTAGACAGGCAGAGGCGAGGGCTTATGAAGGAAGGTTTAGGGATTTCAACCTCTCTTCCTCCCTGACGTTTTACTGTTGTAATGAGACAGCAGCCCTCGCGAGGCAAACCAAAGGTGGCAGCTGTCAGTACTGGACCTCTGGCAGCCGTGCTGTGCTCTGGCACTAATCACCATCTCCACCGCCAGCCCAGCCCCGCCCAGCCCAGCCCAGCATGCTTTGGAGGCCGAGTCCCACAAATGCTTGTTCCCCACGTAACAGTCTCATCCCAAAGCAAGGGATGGAAAGGGAAGAACGGTGATCTGTGGGAAGCGATCCAGGAGGCTTCTTGTGACTTGTGATGCAGGCAGGAGGTGAGGGTTTGGGCTGTTTGACATCACCCAGGAGTTATTTCCCTTGCGCGAGGCTGTGATCAGATCCTGTACCTTTATTTTATCTCTGATGACACATCAGGAATAGAGATGGAAAAGGAAAATTTCTACCTGGGTCTTTTTGGGATTTTAGTAAAGTTATAAACATTTTTATTTTATTTTTACAGGAGGTAAAAACTCTTCAGCATACATCCTGTGAGGCTTTGCAGCCTTTCAAGTTGAAGAGCGTTACAAGAGAGTTTCTGCTTTAGAGTCTCCCTCTTTTAAACTTACAATCTGCCACTGTGAGGTCATTCACTTTTCATGTATCTGGAAGCATGGGGGGGACTTTAAATGTAACACCATTCAAATAGAACCCACTGGGGACTGGGAAATTGGCTTTCCGAGCAGGTTGATTCATTCAATTTCAGCTATGTAAAGTTTAAAAAGAAAACAAGACAGGGAAGTTAGGCAGAAGGCAAGCAGAGAAGGTATGGCTGATTGGAGAAAAACGATTTCCAGTGGTCAGCCCTTGGGTACGACTTCCTATGAGCCCACAAAGATGAACATAAAAAGCAACGCTGTTAACAGGAGAATTCCGACAGAGGACCCAGCTATACAAAACACCTCTCAACAGTCACAATTTGGGCACTTTTTTGTTTCCTTTTCTACAATTTGAAAGTAGAAGAACTTTGTTCAAGATTAAGACATTTTCATATTGTGCATCTTTTCTGAATAAACTATTTAAACATGCAAAAAATAAAAGATCCTGGTCCTTCATGAATTCTCGAAGAAAATAAAAACCCAAAGCAGCCTGAGATTATAGTGTATACATTTTGAGGCCAGTGTACGTATTTTTCAACTATGTAAGTTTACATCCGTAAATATCAATACAAAATAATTTTCATAGAAAGGAAAAGCAATAAAATGAAGCAAAAAAAAAAAAAATTGTGTGTGTGTTTAGATAGCCACGTGCCTGGATGTGAACAGCTACAAGTCAACTAAAACCCCGAGCTCAGGGAGGAAGTTATGGATCAGAGGGCTTGATGTCATGTGCCAAGAGGCCACACAACTAGGTTCGTCCCTGGGGCTTCTGGTCTGTGTCTATTCTCTTTACGTGACATTTTGCTATCAGAGGATGGAGCTGGGAGAGAGTCCATGTATTATTTTGGAACTCGGGATTAATACCTAAAACAGAAAGAGAGGAGCTGGAAGCATTTGACTTAGCTCTGTGGGCCAAAGAAATCTCAGCTGAAGAAAAAAACTGCAAGTTGCAGGGTTTAGAAGCTCTTTCTACTCTCAGTTCTATTTAACATGAATATAAACATACTGTCAGCTCTTTCTCCTCGGGCTTATTTCCTTTCTGGAGAGGGAAGTACTGACATTCAGAGACATGGAGAAAACCAAGAATATTGAAACTTAAAAATCTCTCTAATGCTCTTTTGATTTCTTTTCTGTAGAGCCTGCAATCTTCTGTGATTCTATAATCTGCTCGCCTTTCCTTAGAGTTTCTGCTTTCTAGCAGAGTAATTTTACCATATAGAATATGGAACACACATAGTAAATATGTGCTATGTGCATGTACAGTAAAGCAGTCCCCATGGACTCAAGGCAGCTTAAAAATTATATACAATTATATATATATATATATATATATATATATACACGTACATGGAGAATGTAATGTTTATCTGGGGTCTTGTGCTGTAAACTTTATTTTATAGATATAATATCATTTTTTTTTTTTAGAAAGCAGGATTTATTGAGGACAGAAAATCTCCCACAGTGGGAGGGGGCCCGAAAGGGTTACCCAGATATAATATCATTTAACCTTCATATATGCTTAATAGAGCACATACTAGTCTTATCACCCCCATTTTAAAGCAGAGAAAAATAAGACCTACAGATGAAGGCCATCAGATGTTAAAGCTGAACTCTTATTGACTGCAATGATTGCGTGTTCCTAACATACGCGTTGGGTGGACTTTTGTCTTAGGTACTGTAATTTTGTTTTAGTTTAGCATAAGTCTGTTATGTAAAAGCAAAGGTGACCCTAAAAGAAAATTCTGCTTTAGGTTCTTTTCCTCTACACGGCACACAGCGGCATCCCTAATAAATAGAAAGATTCGACTGTACAATGTGTGTTGAACCAGGGAACCAGGGACTAAAAATTTACTTTAAAGAGTTTGAGGGGAAAAGGAAAGTACTCATCTTTGCAGATGGATTAATTTTGTGGCCCAAATTTGCTAGATATTTGTCTAAACTTCTCTTCAAGGAAAAGTCCCAATTCACTTGCTGCAGACTCAACCGAGTTTTAAACTTTGAGACCATAATCCTGAGCTCAGAAATATTTTAATCAGCATGAATCTCAAAAAGATCCTGTAACTCCGAAGTCATGTTTGCATTATAAACAGAACATGTGTTTCCTAGGGTGTGAAAATGCCAACAGAAACTGCTTGCTTAATTTTATCAACCTGCTTTTTAGAGGGTGCTGACAGCCCTGCCGAGGCACGACCAGCCACTAGGCAGGCAAGCCCACATTCTGCGGCTTTTTTGTTAAGTGGATGTCATGAGGTTTACTCAGCCTGAATTGTGCATTTGTGTTGGTACCAATACCTAGAGACCTTGGGAGCAAATTGTGTACCTGACACCTATTTATCTTTGTCAGAGGGTTGTCATGAGAGCCAAAGTGACACTGACTTTAGTGAGGTCCTTTGAGGAGAGGTGGTGGGGAACTGGATATATTTGCTTGGTTCTATTTTCACATCTATCTACTGTTTGCCAAAAGGTTAAGTTTCTCCCACCTCTCTGTCAGCACTTTCCACCCTTCCGTATCTTGGTAATACCAAAGAAGTTGGGGTGGTGGTGACAAGGAGCATGGCAGAGATGTATGCTTATATGCCCACTTGTTCTAGTGGAAAGCTATTTTTTCTTGACTTTTAAACATTTTTTATATTGATGAGTGGTGGTTGAGAATGAGAATCCTGGGAATTTTTTTTTTTTAAAAAGACTTCATTATATTGTGAAATGTGAGACAGCAAGTAGAGAAAGGCAATGGGGGGCATTTCTAAAGAAAAGGGAGAAATAATAGCCTGGAACAATCAGGGCAAAAGCTGGAAACAGAAAAACAATCCTTTGTTGATCTATCACTTAGATTCTAAGTCTTAGAGATTTGGAAACTCCAATATGACTTCATTCATTACTTGAGTACACTGCTGGAAAAAAATGAGAAGTGTATTAGCAGAATCAAGTTTTAAATCTCAAATTCCAACTTTGTAAATGAGCCTTCTAATGCCATGTTTCCTGAGATTAGAAATGAATGAATGACCTTATTTTCTGAAAGCAACAGCCCCAAATAATCTATTTTTAAAAGCCTTCTTAAGCACACACACACGCACACACGTGTACATGCACACAGAGCACTCACTCACCCATCTTTGCTGTCTTTCTTTTCTCTTCCCTATTAGTTTCTATTGCCTCAGTACTAAGGCTTGAGTTCTTAGCATGCGCCAAACACTGTACTAAAGCACCTTCCCTGGAAGGTCTCAGTCATGCTCTGAGGAATCGCTGTTTGTATCCCCACTTCACACACAAAGCCACCGAGGCACAGAGTGACGTCACAGCTGATTGTTGTAGTCTGACTCCTGAGCCTAAGATTTTAACCACCATGCAATCTACCTTTCCAGCGAAGGCTAAGCAATAAACATACATACTCCATTTGTTGCCTTAATTGTCATTCATAGCCACGTAAAAATCTTTTTTTAATAAATAGTTTTAAAATGCTAGCCTTCTCTAAATTCAGCTGTGGAAAAGTAGATTTGTATCCATCATCTCTCAGAGATGACTTTTTACCGTAACAAGCGTCATGCCTATTCCCTATAAGTAACATAGATATGTAGATGTATAGATACAGTGCACATATATAGCTTTCCCAAAAAAGAAACTGATGGCCTTCAGAGGAAAAATAATTAAGTGACCTGGATAACGGCAAGAGGGTTAACCTGTTGATACTTATATGTACTTACGTTACCTAATCAAAAGTAATTTGATCAAATCCAATCAAACAAAAACGACAGCAATTTATTCTCCTGAAAGTCATTGACTTTCAAGTGGATGAGTGATTTACTTATGGTAATTTTTATGAATCATCAATAAAACATTATTAGCCATATTATTTTTATTTTCTGCAACTTAACTTTTGTTAAGTCTATTCAATTCCAGTGATCAAGTATGTATCATTTTTTTTTTTTTTTGCTTTCACATAAAAATAGATGGGCTTTGTTTAGATGCATTGACATTTATGTTTCTATAAACTAATTTGTGCTTAAATAAATCTCATTCAAAAGTTCAAATTTTTAGCTTATAGGGTTTAACTTTACATCCCAGATTGCAGCAAAGCACTCTCTCACACGCTGTATGCAGTAGGACAAAAAGTGATGACTGTGTTTCTCTGAGGGTTTCAGCCCATATAAAGATGCCACATCTCAGTTCTCAGCTTCAGTATTCACTTAACTCATTCCTCTATTCTTTCTCTGGTGCGCAATGTTAATTAGGTCCTTTTCAGATGCCCAGTTTACCTCTAGTCGTAATATCATATGAAGAATTATGGAAGAAGCAAAGAAAGACATTTTAACAGAATAAAACAAAAGTGGTTCTGTTAACCCACTAAATGCTGGGAGTCCCAGCTGCCCCTCACTGCAGATAAAACTGTGGGCATAGCAGTCTCTATAGTTGTATAAATGCCAGGCATTCTTTTAGACTCAGATGCAAATTAGCTTAGGTTTCTATTTGATCCTTGGATCATCTTTTTTTGTAGCCAGCTGGAGATTTTGGCCATAGTATATTAACAATTTTTGGATGAATCACGCTGTGGTCATTAGAGACCTCTCTCTGGACCGAATAATTGGATCTATTTTTTAGTTTCATTTTTAAAATAGTTGATCATACATATGTCAGCATGCATAATCTCTATTGCACCTGTGGATGTGTAATAAAATAATAAAAATATTTTAAAAAATAGTATTCAGGCAGGAAAATGGCCAAGACTCTGGGCTCCAGACTGGAATGTTGGATTTGTCCCTGGTAAGCTCTATGTCCTAGGACAAGTTAATTAAATCTCTCTAAGCCTTAATTAGCTTATTTAAACACAGGGTTTGCTGTCAGGATTAAAATATATAACATGAACAAAGCTCTTCGTATGGGGGACAGTTTTCAGTAATCACTCAATAGAGGTTAAATCTCATTTTGGGGGTGGCAGTTCTTGAGATGCTGAAGAGGTCTATGAGAGCACAGCAAGACTTGATGATGTCAGCACATGTTGGGGAGTGAGCAGAGAAACTCAGAGGCCTACTCAGGAAAGGTGGGCTGAGACAAGAATTTCCTCTGAGAGCTCACATTTCTCATCTTGCATGCAAAGCCCTCAGAACATGCTTCTAATCCCGACTTAAGAGGAATGATCATTCCGTCCTTCGAAATTACCTCAAATTTCACTTCAGTGAAGTTCTTTCTAAAGGCCCTGTCCTTCCCACCTCTGTCACAAATGTTAATAATTATTTTTGCCACACGTTTTGGTGGTGGATTAATATTCTAGGCTGCCATGACAAATAAACACAAATTTCGTTGCTCAGAACAGCAGGAATCTGTTATCTCACTGTTCTGTAGATCAAGAATCTGACACAGGTCTCACTCAGTTAAGACCAAGGTGCCACGGGGCTGAGTTCTGCTTTTTTTTTTTTTCTTTTTGAGTCGGGGTCTTACTCTATTGCCCAGGCTGGAGGGCACAATTACATCTTACCCCAGTCTCAATCTCTTGGGCTCAGGCGTTCCTCCTATTTCAGCCTCCCGAGGAGCTTGGACTACAGGTAAGTGCCATCATGTCTTGTTGATTTTTTTTCTTTCTTTCTTTTTTCTGGAGGCAAGGTCTGGCTATGTTGCCAAGGCTGGTCTTTACCTCCTAGGCTCAAGCCCCATCTTTGACTCCCAAAAAGCTGAGATTACAGGCATGAGCCACTGGACCTGGCTCGAGTTCCTTTCTAAAGGTTCTTGGGATGGATCCTTTTTCTTGTTCATTCAGGTGTTGTTAGAATGCATTTATCATGCAGTTACAGGACTGAAGTCTCCATTTCCTTCCCAGCTGTTGGCATGAGACCACCCTTTGTTCCTAGAGGGTTCTCTTGGGTCTTTGCACGTGGTCTCTACATCTCAGAACACCAATGGACATCCCATCCAGTCCTTATGCTGCCATTGTTAGACTCATCTTTCTGCTTTTTTAATGCACGAATGTGGCTAGATTAGAGTAATCCAGATTAATCTTTCCATTCCAAGACCTGTCACTATGGTCACAATTGTAAAGTCCCTTTTGGCTACAGTAGGATCGGGGCATCTTTGATCAATCATTATTCAGCCTACCCCGGTGGTTTTACACAGTCCTTTTAGGATTTTAACTACATACGGTCATGTCTGAACTGAATTTTGTTTTTCATTTTGTCAGTGTCTTGTCTCTCTGTCAAAATTCTGGATGGTAGGGTGGGACAAGGGATTGGTCACAGGTCTTCTGGAGCCTTAACCTGACATACCCCAGAGCTCTGGAAGCAAGATGACTGAGGAGGCATTCTGAGATTGCAGAGTCAGTGGCTTGAGAGAGCCTTCAGGTTTTAAAATGTGCGTCTTAAATAGACAAATTTATAAAGGATTTATTTTACATCAGAAGACTAATCTATGGGATTCCTTCTGATACAGGCCCTTCCTTAGGCAAATGCTATGAACTTAGCCATGCTTGGAGTGATTTAAGTAACAGGTGAACTTCAAGGTTGCGTTTACAGGCTTACAAGAAGTATTTGTCCTAACAGTATTTATTAAAGTCACGCACTGCAGCAATGGCAAAGGAGATAAAGTGTTCTCTGCAGGACAGACATTTTTCCAGGAAACCATGTTTAAAGGTACTTTATGTTTATGTAATAATTTTACGAGTAAGGCAATTACTTTATCTCATCCTGAGTAATCCACTAAAATATTATCCCTTCTTAATATTTTTTCTGACATTCCCTCATAATTCTGCTTATTTCTAGCCTCTGAAACTTGACATGTAAAACAAATATATATATAGTTAACAAAAAACAGTTTCCAAGTCTTTTCACAAATCATTTCCTTTTTCTAGAATTTTATTTCTTCTTCCTACTTATCACCAGGAAAGCTTCTAATTGTCTGGTGAAATCTCACTCAAATTCTTCCACACGAAAAGCAAACCTTCCTTTATTTCTTCTCATCTACACAGATTGTAAAGTATTCTAGAGTTGTTCTGTGTCCCCCAGAAACTAGCACCATATTCAGCTCCACAAATGCTTAATATGTTTGTCTATTGATTGAGTAATAATAGCTACCACTGAACAAATCAGTTGACTAGGTTATATCTCTGTACTTTTGCTATAGAATATAATCTGAATTAATCATTGCTTTTTTGTAGTATGGTTAATATTGTTTGGTTTTGTTTCATTGCTCAATGTTTGTAGTGATTCTTCAGATTACGGAAACTGATTGACAACTTTGAGCTGAGATAAATTTTTTTTAATATTGAATGCCTAGTTGATACATTGTTCCGAATCACTTTCTGTGTCACAAATGATTATTACATTCATCAAAGGAAAAAATTGCTGGGATTATTTAGCTCAAAGCTGATAAAGAAATCTAAGTGTTCAATTGACCTTGTCTATGATTCTTCAAGTGTTCATAGCAAGTTAAATCTCACCTTAGATTTAACATCGAAGTGGCCTGAGTCATTGTCAAATAGCATTTATCACTCTGTGACCAGTAGCAGACCAGGTTTCACCATGATATTATCCAACTTTGATTCGAGTTTAAATCTTTAAAAAGGGGTGAGGGGCTTAGAGCTATTACTACAGTCTCACTTTGTATCTTCCAAGTGCAAAATAGATTCACTATTTAGCTTTTAAATGAAAATTTTAAAATTTCTCATTGAGAACCATGTTAATAAAGTTCACACAGACACTGAGACATGGAATGGGGTGAGGGGTCACCATATAAGATAGAGTTATTCACATATTAGTATCTGTAGAACATTGTGTCCTGAGGCAAACCCTCAATATAATAAAATCATTTGGGAAAAAACAATGGCCTGTGCTTGACAACTGATATAGATCTCAATATTATATCCTCCCAGAATCCAAAAAAAGAAAAATGATCTCAGAAAGGTCTGTTGTTTTGGCAGGCAGTGCAATGCAATCACATTTCTACATATTGAGTAGCAGTTGATATTTTATAAATGGTTAATGCTGGTGTGATTCCAAGAAGCATTAGAAATATTAGAGTTGGTAGCAACATTACAGCTCAGCAATTCTGCACATAATCAAGAGCTGGGCAGCATCCATGGAGAGTTTTCATTATGTAGCCAGTCATTTGAGAATATGTTTCTGGAAGCAAGATGAGATGATGATGAGGGAAATTATACAATGAGCAATGCCAGAATGGGCATAAAGGACAATTATTCATGGGGAAAAACAAATGCATTTGGGTATGGAAGACATTTCTAGCAATCTATCCACCTACAGAAAGTAAGCCCCTGTTCAGATATGAAGCGAAACGCAAGGCTTTTAACAAAGGTGGTAAAAGTACAGGAAGCTAGGTGATTCTTGGTCATGTTTTCTTCCTAATCCTTCACTTTGGAATTTGGTTATATATAAACACACTTATATATGCATATATATGTGTGTATATTTGTGTGCCTATATACACATACGCATGTATATGTATATATGCATATATATATATATAAATGTATATGGATATATGTACGGATGAGTATGAGTGTATGTATATACACGTACATATATGTGTATATATACCTAAGTATGTATATATATGTTTAGCTTAATAACTGAACAGTGGCTACTTTCTATAGGTGGACAGATTGCCAGAAGTGGCTTCCATGCCCAAATGCATTTGTTTTTCCCAATGAATAATTTTCCTTTATGCCTATTTTGGCACTGCTTATTACATAATTTCCCTCATCATCATTTCATTTATATTTATACACACACACACACACACACACACACACATATAATGCAATTTCAGGTTAATGAATCTTTTAAATCGGGACCATTTTTTTAACTTCCTGTAAAATTGTTCCTTCTCCAATCCCCCAAATACACTGAGCTGCACACCTTGCCCCATCATTCTTTTAGATAACTTGAAAATTCAGCTGTCCTCATGGCTGCAATGTCAACTGTATCAATATCAATGTCAAATGTGTCAATATCAATGTCAAAAAACTCAAGCTTTTTCCACTATTTTGATTCTTCCTATTCAACAGCCCATTTACCGTTTCCTCAACAGGTGTTCACCATCACCTTTCTTCCCTATGGAGATTCCAACTCTGGATTTCCACATTTAGCCTCTTTCTCCAAGACACTCAGCCTCAAAGTCCCGAAGTCTTTCTTATTCTTCCCTTTCTCTGATTTAGGATAGCAGCCTAGGCTCCAGAATCTGCATAGGTCTACATATTTTCTCATATCTGTCCAGTCTCTTTCATGGTCATCTCTCTAGCTTACAATTCTCTACCTAAACTCATGCAGCAGTCTGATGATTGTTCTACCTGGCTTCACTTTTTCCCTCTCCTACTCTGCCCTAGCTAAGATTGCCAAAAAACAGGAAATTGCATAGGACACCACCCTCATGTTAAAAGATCTTCAGTGTTTTCATTTTGCTAGTGGGTTAAATCCAAATTGCGTTGCTTGTCAGTTACCAAATGTACACATGGAACTCTATTCTTAATTAATATTTTTGAGGGAAGGGCTACAAAATAATTCTGTACTTTTTGGTCACGTAGTTCCTCTTTTCTAGAATGTTGTTTCCTATGCATCTTTGTTTACTAAAGTGGTACCCTTTCCCATAAGATGCAATTCAAGTCTGATTACGTGTGAGGAAGACCAAAATATTAATTCTATTTAGTTTAAGTTGAAAATAGTTTTGAGAGTCTAGCCATTGTTATTAGTTATGAGTGCCTTCATGTGAAGAAATTCTGTCATGCGATGGAAGCAAATGGTGTGAGAAGTGGGGGCAGGGACTGCCTATGTCTCGAGGTGAGAGGTAGGTAACTTGTATGGTATTTCCTGACTGGTGGGTGGCCGATTTGAAACCAAAACCTAGATCCCTTGACTCTTAGTCAGCATCTCTATCCTATAATATAACTGAAGGCATCATAGCATACATATTAAGTACAGACACGTAGCTGTCAGGAAGCCTGGAAATGAAACCTGGCTCTGCCACTTACTAGGACTGTGAAGTTGAACAAGTCACTTAACACTTCTGCCTCCCTTTCCTAATCTGTGAAATGAGCCCAAGAAGCTTATTATGAGCTTAATATAAGGCAATGCAAGTAAAATACTTATCACAATTACCGCAATGATGAAAGCTGTTGATATTCAGGCAACTGTTACTGTAACACCATGACTGGAGAGCGTTGTCTTCTTTGACCACTAGAAGAATGATATCCCCAAACACCAGGGGCCTGAAGGTGGAATTTGTAGCATGTTCTTTTCAACTTCATGACCAAGATTATGTCTATGCCTTAATTGACTACAACTGAAGGTGCTTTCCTCTCGTTTTTAGATGAGACGTGTTAATTGTGCTCTGATCAATCAAAGAACATCTTGCAAGTCCATCAGCTTAATTTAAATTTGGCAAGTATTCCTTGGGTAAATATAGTTAAAATGGCATTATCTTGGTGGATAATAGTGTTTTACACCTATAACTGATTTTTTTCCCCCTCTGTGTTGCTCTTACCAGTTTAGGACAAAAAAAGTATAGCTGTAGCATACACATACTTTCAAAAAACACTACATATTGCAGAATATTGCTTAACCTGGAAAGCCCACAATTTAATTATTGGATTAACCAAACTAATAATCTTCAGAACCAGTTGCCCAACTGCCAAATTTTATCAACAGGGAATATTAACATTTAGCTTCTGTGCTGGTTTCTATCTTATTTTTATTTCATAAGATTTCTGGAATATGTAAGTGAAAGCATGTATACAGATCATGCTTTCTGTAGTATAAGAAAATGAAATATAAATGTTATTATTATTTATGCTTTTTTATTGTTATTATAATCTACCCAAAGATGTGCTGTCTCTGATGGCAGCTTCTGAATTCTCTGTTTTCTATTCCGTAGATTTGGGATAGTCTTCCTTTTTTTTTTTTCTTCTATTTTTTTTCCCTTAAGTAAGCAAAAAAGAATTTGAAAAAGTTCCAAGTGCATAAACTCCAATGTATTGGAGGGCAGGAGAGAGGGATGGGCTGTGATGGGTTGAAGGTCTTACTCCCAATGTCCACGATTAGGAATATTAGGTATGGATGGAAATGCCTTTTTAAAATCTCTGAGTTAGCACATACAATCCCAAATTTCAACAGCTGCCAGGAATGGTATTTGTGCAATGTCTACTGATAAATGACTAGAATGTTCTTTTCCTTTCCATAAAGGGAATCTTGTTAAGTGAAGTGGATAACTCTTAAGAGTGTAACAGGACTTGGCAAATCAATGCCTTTCTGGAGAACATAATTATGCTTTCTGGAGCTAGACCTCTGGCACTCAATTATTTAGAGGGACTCTGAGGCACCCAGCCATCAACTCTTGGATAGTGCTTCGGAAGTCACAGGGTTGCCTATCTGAGCTGCCGAGGAAGGAGAATGTTTTATGTCAAACTTAAAAATATATAGCACATGACACCCCAAAGTGGCTCCAATTAGATGTTGCCTTAATTCTGTAAAGGTACAAAGATAAGAAAATATTTGTGGGCAGAATTGACAGTGCTGTCTCATATCTAAAATTTATCCTAATTTACTTTTTAGAAAAGATAAATCCCAGTTACTTTTTTGATAAATTATGTATCTATAGTACTGTATATGTTTTCTACAAAATGATGCATTACTAGTTATAAATGTGACCTTACAAGGAAAAAAATCATCGTGACTTTGCATGCATATTGTTGGTAGCCCACAAAACCCTTTCATGAGTTCACTTGTCCTCATAACCATCACTGAGATTTATCGGGTGATTTGTCAATACCACACAGCCAATAAATGGCTAATCAGGACTTGAATCTGGGACTTCTGGCTATAAATTCACTATACTTCATAATACCTCATTCTACCTATGCTGTAGATTATGTCATATACAGAATCTCATTTTTCATTTATTTAGCACACAATGTTTTTGGGGCACAGAGTATGTGCCAGTTTCAACAATCTCTCGGCCCAAATCCCCATGCTTCCTGCCAGCTGTGGGCCCGCTCTTCACTCTTCCCTGTCTTTTCAGTAGGCAAGTGGTTCTGAAGCATCAGTGTCAGAATAGGTCCTCTGAGTGCTTAATGAAATGTGGGTGTCTGGGGCTTTACTCCCACAAGACTGTGGCCCAGGTGGTTCAGTACTACATCCCGAGAAAGCTGGGGCTCAACTCTAATCCTAATCATTGCCACACAAGTCTTGCCTCTGTGCTGATAGATATCTGAGCTGGCTACCCCAATGCTGCCACCACTTTGGACTCACTGTGCTCCTGACCTTCAGATCTGGACCCTCCTTTTCCTCCTCTTCTTAGTCCCAATCTCCTTTCTCTCGATCTCTATTCCAGTATTATGAAATGAAACATGGCTAGAGAATGTGACATCCACAGTCCACCTATTGCAAGCAAAACTGTGTCAGGTCAATCCTGACTTACTAATTACAAGTCATTTATTATTGACTTCTGAGTATCTTCCCCCTGCAGCTGATCTTCCTCTGTGCCTTCACCGTTCTCACCTTAGAGTGATAATATTCAGTGGCTTCTTTTTAGGCTCTACCAGAAGGTTTATGGAATATGCAGTCTTTATTAGATACTGCAACGTGCTCAACAATGCACAAAATTCTCAGCCTTGATCCTTGGACCACTTTCAATCCTGGTTACAAAGTGTTTCAAACCAAAGAGCTGCCATGTAGGAGAAAATAGAAGACATTAATTTTTTCAAAGGGTGCCCAGAGGTCTTTCCAGTTTTCCTCCATGACTATTCTTTAATCATTCAGCTCAGAACATAGATCCTGTTTGTGTGTTTTGATAGGCTCTAATTAAAAAATTGAATATGTATCTAATGAACTATAATCATTGCTGCCCCATCTTTGGGTTATATTTCACACAATTGCCAAGCTTTTGTCAACCAGGGGAGTATACAGTTGTTTCATCCTGCCAGCTGGAAGGATTTAGAGCCATATATCTCTACACCTGATATCAAGACACCCAAACATGGGTTTGGGGCATCTATGTGCCTGCTGAATCCCAGCCACCTCCTAGTCTGACATGGTGAGTTGTAACTGAGGGCAAAATGGCATTCACTTTTGTCCCAAAGTGTAGAGGGGAACTGAAAGGCAGGGTAAATAAGAATGAGCGAAAGGTCATTTAAAGGCATATAAAACACATGGTTTCTATAGTTCTGCTTTTGTGTCTCAGCCAAATCTCCACTGGAATTATTTCAGACCTTACCAACGATACCCAATGGCTTGGAGGTGAGAGGCTGCACTGCCTTAATTTCAGTTCTAACCCACACATTGAAAACCCATTTTTAATCTCCCACTAACCAGATGTGATGTCTTAGACCAACTTGTACCAGAACAGAGGTCTTCATGGTCCTCTTGCAGACCCACCTCCATACGCTGGAAAGTCTGGTTTTCTTAATGAGGTCAGGCTTTAGACCTAATTTAGCCTCGTTGAATTCTTACCCCATCTTGCTTTCTCCTCTTTCCTGAGCATTTGAAGTTTCTGAGTTGCTATCATCAAGTTATAGTGAGTTTTGAGAGGAATCATTCATCTTCCACATATATCAGCATAGACATCATCCATTTCTGACTAAAGATGGGCATATAACTGGTTTCTGATCTCTTCACTAGAGCAACTGTGGGCTGAAGGTTTGGTCCAGGCATGTGTCTCAAGAGCTAGAGCTGAGAATGAAGTACCTTTGATTGAACAATCATGGATAAGAAACAGGGAACAAAAAGCAAGTTCATGTTTTGCCCAACTATATAGGTGAACTGAAAGGCAGGCTAAGGAGGAATGAGTAAAACGTCATCATAACTTCTAAAACACAGGACTGGTTACAACAAAAATTGCATTGCCACCTAAGAGTCAAAGAGTGGGTTAAGAATTTTGAACTTGGAAGGCATAGCAGACAAGTTCCGGGAAGTTCCAGAACACAGAGGGTGTCAGCCATTTATGGAACGCTCATGACTTAGTCAATGAGCTGAGAGATAGAACTCAAGCACCCGACCAGCCTGAAGAATCCTAGATTAGTACACTCACAAAGAAGCATCTTATAATTCTGAAGATGTGTAATCCCTTTCCCAAACCAACTTGCTTAGGCTGAGCAAACCACACACTAGCAAGGGTACTTGAAGGTCACTAAGGTGACACAGTCTGGATTGTTTGAGTAAAATAGTTTAGTGTGTAGTTAAGCTAAGGTTCAACAACATGACGGTATCAAACAAAAAATAAATTCTAAGTCCCCAGCTGACTGAACAGACTTCCTGTGGGCCAAGGGAAACCTGAAAAACTAAATTCCATGCTATGATAGAAAAGGCTGGACATACCTCATCTTACCTCCTCGTTTATAAAGTTTTAGGCACAAGTGACCAGCGTTAACGTTAAAATAGAGATGGAAAGACTAACAAAACAGACTCTGCTGCAATAACATACTAAATTTCAACCAGACTCTGGTGAAGCAATCCCATGATGGATAGCAGGCCCTAAAGGAAATACAAATATTTTACCCCAAAATAGGTTTTGTTGACGTATTTTGAAGTGATCCTGCAAAGCTATCTTTTGAGGAAGTTTGCCTCTATAGAGATTCTCCTTCTCTAGAAAGAATCTGACACCTATTAAGACAATTCACATCTAAGCGCTCTGAAGCCTGCTACTTAGAGCCTTCATCTATGTATTAAAAACTTTGGCTTCCACAATCTCCCCATCTTAACTAAAGCATTTCTTTAACTGACTTCAGAATTCTTTTGACTTTCAACCAATTGCCGATCAGAAAATATTTGAATCCTCTTATGATCTAAGTCCCTTGCTTCAAGATGTCCTACCTTTCTGGACCCAAACAATGTAAACCTCACATATCTTGATTTGTGTTTGGCTAATAAACGTCTGTCTCTTTAAAATGTATAAAACCGAGCTATAACCCCACCACCTTGGGCACATGTTTTCAGGACCTCTTGGGACTGTGTCTTGAGTCTTTGTCACTCACATTTGACTCAAAGGAAAACTCTTTAAGTATTTTTTTTTTTTTTGAGTTGGAGTCTCATTCCATCACCAGGCTGGAGTGCAGTGGCACACTGATGGCCACCACAGCCTTGACCTGTTGGGTTCAGGAGATCCTTCCGCCTCAGCCTTCCAAGTAGCTGGAACTACAGTCGCATGCCACCATGCCCGGTTGTTTTTTGTGATTGATTGTAGAGACGAGGTCTCAACAAGTTGTCCAGGCTGGTCTCCAACCCGCCGGCTCAGGCAACCCACTTGTCTCGGCCTCATGAAGTGCTGGGATGACAGGCTGAGCCATGGAGCCTAGCCTCCTTCAGTATTTTAGAGTTTGGCTTTTTCATCAAAAGGTACTTTGGTAAGGGTATGCTTAGTGTTTGTCAATGTACTTTTGTGGCAAAAGTGATATCTTGATCAGGGAGCCCCAACACCTAGGTCACAGACCAGTACCAGTCCGTGGCCTGTTAGGAACCAGGCTGCACCGCAGGAAGTCAGCATCAGGCAAGTGAGCCAAGCTTCCTCTGCATTTACTACCGCTTCTCATTGCTTGCATTACCGCCTGAGCTCCGCCTCCTGTCAGGTCACCTGTTGTGGTGTTACATTCGCATAGGAGCATGAACCCGGTTGTGAACTGTGCACGTCAGAGTCTAGGTTGCATGCTGCTTACCATACGTAACGCACTTGAATTATCCTGAAACTTGAATTGTCCGCGGAAAAATTGTCTTCCCTGAAACCAGTCCCTGATGCCAAAAGGGTTGGGGACTGCTGATCTAGATGATATTTTAATTTTTCTCTCCATTTGTCAAATACACTTAGCACATTTAAACAATTTATTACTTCTAAGAATATTGACTCCCTGCCATCTTGAAAAATATACCAACAACTAAAAAAGAATTAAAATTTAAGGGCCATTAATCTCAAGACAGAACATGAATAGACAATTGTTTTCTTGTCTTCCACTGCCACCAAAGGAATTTCAGCATGAGGAATTAGAAAGTAGTCACAAGTTGGTCTATGGTTCAGTTGTTCTTTGTTTCATAGCTTCTATCTACATTGTATCAATATTTTTTTCACAATTGTGCAACCGATCATAAATTTACTAGTAAAGGCTATCTACTTATGTCTCTTTATCCCAAATAGTCATTTACTCTGTTCAAAGATCTCTTACAACTGATTGCTATAACCTCTTGGAGGTATTTTTTTTCAATAGATGTGCCCGGTTTTACAGAAGAGAAAATCCAAGAAAGAAAGACGTGTTAGTAAGTATAACACCAGGTGCTTTCTTCATGCATTGTCTAGTCTTTTAACTAAGAAAAATATTAATGGCAAAAACAGTAAAACGAAACAGAAAAAATAAAAATGAAAGAATCCCCAGCACAATGAGTATATTAGTCTCCTAGTGCTGCTGTTACAGATTACCACAAATTTAGTGTCTTGAAACAACACAAATTTATGATTATACTGTTTTGTAGGTCAGAAGTCTGAAATGGAACTTCAGGGCTAAAATCAAGGTTTTTGCCAGAGCTATGTTTCTTCCAGAGATGTTAGATAAGGATATGTTTCCTTGTTTTACTCCGCTTCTAGTGTTCACCCATATTACTTGACTGGTAACCCTCTTCCTTCACTTAAGAGGACTTCAGTCCACTCTCTGTTTTCACCTTCACATCTTTCTGCTTTTGACCTTCCTGCCTCCCTAGTTATAACTTTTGTGATTATATTAGGCTCACCCAGCTAATCCAGGATAACCTTAAAATCTCGAGATCCTTCATTTAATCACATCTGCAAAGCTCTTTTACTATATAAGGCAACATATTCACTGGTTCCTAGAATTAATATGTATCTTTGGAGGCAATTTTTCAATTTACCAAAGTGACATTGTATACTGTAAGCGGTTTTTGATAATAAAGTTGACTTTTATAAGAGTCATTCTCTTACTTTTTGTTTAAATTCATTGAAATTTAGAATGCATAAATTAGATTTGCTAGAAGTCCCATCTGGACCTTGGTGAATCTCAGTGTTCAATTTACACGAAATCATTCTTTTTCCATTAAAATAAGGACTTTTTCACATATGAGGCTATTGGCGCAGGCTTGTTACCTTTGAGTAGAAAATCTCCTCAAATTGACGGCACATTTCTAAATAGCCTTTCGGTTTCAGCTTACTGGTGTTCTTTTCTGTAGTCTACCCTGACTCTCTTCCTTTTTCCAAAAAGAACAGTTAAGTGATACCTTTTCTCATAAAACTTTGGCAACCTTCTTACATAAGACTTTGTTGTAAAATCACGCAACAATACATGACTCTCCCATACCCAATTAAAGTAAAATTCATCACAATCTCTGCATAAGTGTGCAAAAATTCCCTTTTAATTATGAGGTAATGTAAACAGAAACATATTTAATTTTTTTTACTGTCCTTAGTCCCGTTCCCGTTTTAGATTACTTTCAGTTACTTTAAAAAAAGATTTGGAATTTTTGCTAGAATGCATTACTTGTGTAAAGTAAAAATCGTGAAGATATTTTCCAAAAGCCCACTTCAAACTTAGTTTCTAAGAAGGTTCAATTCTGTTCCCAAAATTTATCGTATAAAGCCTTAATGATATTAAATGTACTTTATGTGCAATATTACAAACTTAGAGGACTGCTAGTGATATTACTCTCAACCCAAGAGAAGTAGATCACCTGGTAGACCAAATATCCTTCATTCAACAGTCTGTAACTTTATGGAAGAACCTAGAGATCTCCAGATATCAGTGACTTGCAAGAGGAACAGGCAACCTTTCCAACTGACAGTTTTGACTAAAAGGAGCAATGAGAAACACGTGCCAGATGAATCCAACTGGCGTCCAATCTCCCGCCCCACCTCCATGTAGGAACCTCTCCTTATCCTTGTGTCCCTTTTCTCCTCAACCTGGAGTGACAGTGGGAGCAATGGCATGAAATTCAGGATTATAGTGACAAGATGTCTTCTACACACATCTATGTAAAATTGGGAAAAATGTAAGAGTCCAATAATTTGTGTTTGGGGCCATTTCTAAGCAACAGGGGTATATAAAAATAGTGTTTGCAAGAATCATAGATCTTTCCCATATTTTCTAATCTATTTACGTATTTTCTTGTCTATTTACCCCATGTTTACTGCAAAGCAAGGCATACAGGAAGTATTCCACGAATATATATTGTAGGGGCACACATACTGCACGGGAAGTACTCAACATATATTGCCTGGCACGGTTAAGCTGCTGCAAATGTTTTGGTCTTGCTAGCCCGTAAGAGATAAGAGAGCAGCTTTCGCAGAGTTTACAACAAAGCATGAGCTTGGAGAGAGATAGTGGAATCGGTTTGCAAAATCGGTTTGCCTTGGATTCTATACTTCAGGAATTGGTACTTCATTTTGAAAGCAGTTAGGAACCAGAAGAGATTTGAAAGCAGAAAATCTCACTGATCAAATTCTGCATTTATGAAAGCTGCTCTATTAGCAATGCAGAGACTAAATTTGAGGGTGAAAAGAAGAGATATTATGCCTCCATTTGGGAAACCATTACAATGGCCAACAAGACTGCAAACAGAGAACACGCAAATTTAATTTCTGGAACATGTGCCATAGAAAAGAATGAGTGACGTCCTTAGCTGCGTTTCACTGAAGCACACCTGTGATAAGATGCTAGAGTTAGTGGAGTCAGATCAATCTATTATTCTCTATTATCCAGTTATTTTACAGGGTCTCCACCCTGCATAGAATCTTGCCACTGTAAATATTCAGTGAGTTTGAACATACTATGGGAGAACATCAGAACCAATGTGCACATATGAGTTGCCACGTATACGTGTGTGTGTGTTTGTGTGTGTGTGTGTGTGTTTCTAGGTGAGAAAGGTCTGCCTGAGGCAAAAGGAGAAAATGGTGCCGGGGATCAGTGCTAAATTCTAACCTTTCATTTTAAAATTCTTAATATAACTTTGTTTGAGTATTGCCTAAACATGATCTGATTTTAACTAATTTTTATAGAAAACTCAGTTTTTTTCTGGTAGTCTTAAACCTGTGTATACTTTGCTCTTCAAAATCAAAGTGTTTAATCCCTTAAAAAAATTAAGCTAACTCTCATTTACGTTAAAATGTATTGGGTGTATAAAATTCATATGCTCTTCATTATCTATTATTATGAAAGAAGTAAGCCATTTCAGAATGAATCATAAAACGAATTGAGTAGGCACAAAAATCTGAATATTATGATTAACATTCATAGGAAAGAAATAAGAACTTTGTTAGTTGAACATTTCCTGAATATCTGGTACAGGTAGAAACATATGGAGGTGCTTTAGTCCAAGAAAATTATTGATTCATTCAAATTTGTCCTTCCACATAAATGAAAGAGCAACGCTAATTTTCAGATAAGTAGATTTAGCATGCCCAAGCCTTACCAGGAAATTTTGCAGACAGCCATTCCCACTTACTTATTGCTTGTGGTTCAACCATAGTTCTTATTCTTTCAGAGCAGAACAGCCAGACTTATGTTGTGTCATCCATGATCATCTTGCTTTTAAAAATATCTCTGCATGCACCAGAGACACACTAATAAAGAATCTGACATAAGCCAAATCTTCCATCTGCTGGGGGATAATGCCTGTCTGCAGTCAGAAACAAGACTGGAGTAAGGAGCAGGCCATGCCAAAATTTGCAGTGCCCATGTCTTTTTTTTAAAAGAGACCCCAGAGGGATCATAGGGAAAAAAAGGCAAATTAAGTTTAATGTATTTAATGATGGGGTGCACTGTGACACTTAAAGTTACAGGAAGAGAAGACACATCCTTGCAGTTTTATGTCTCATTTGCATTTAGTTCAAGTTATTAACATGAAACTGTAACATATTAAACTTTGCTAGAATTTGGAGAATTGTCTACCTCTTTCTCTACTTATAATTTGCAACAGAGACATCCACTTTTCTTACTGTTACCCAAATAGCAGTCAGGGACAAAAACCTTACCTGGTCTTATCAGCATGTATTTCCCTCACTGAATGAAAAAACGTCAATTGGGTAAAGGAAATTAGATTCTCATGACAGTTTTGTGAATAATTTTTGAAGGTTAGATGATCACACAGTGCAAGAAAATGAAATGAAATTAAGTATAGGTGTTTGCTTAAATTGCTTAACACCAAAAGTGGAATTAAATAGAGCACTTTTTGATTTATTATTCTAAAAAACATAAATTTCAAGATCCAGTCTTGCCCGGCAGCTCCTCCCACTTAAGTATAATGTCCTGGTTGTATAGCTGCCTATGACTGCAATACTTTGTTTCACACTCACAGATCAACTGATCAAAGTTTAAAATTGTAACCAATTCCACCAGTTTTCACCACCATCGCTTGATGTGAAAACTAAAGAAGAAACATAACAGTCAGCTGTAGATACCTGATGATTCACAACATAAAGATTGTGTGAGGTCAGCTGCAAAGGCAGCTGAAAAGTATTTAACTGAGAAATGTGACCTGCATTCCAAGGGGCATATGCCAAGGGAAGGTCAGAGCCCTGAAGCAAACCCAGGCCTCTGTTTCTTCTAGGAAGTTTGTGTCCTCATCATTAATTGGGAAAGAGTTTCCAAAGAAAAAGAATGGGGAAGGGGTGTGAACACTCGCATTTTAAGATTCTTCCCTTTTCTTCCCCTGCCCATTCTTCTTAAGCAAGCATCAAATAATTGAACAATTTCAGATGCTTGTCTTTCTGAAATGTAAGGATTGTTTTCTGTGATTCTTTTCTAAGGTACCATAAAGGTATTTTTCGTATATCTACCACAAATACAACTAGGCTCAGCATTGAGTTCAGTTTCTTACACAAATCAAAAAGCTATAGTTTTTCCAAATGGTAGTGAAGCAACAACTTATTTCATAATATAACATCTAGGAATTCAGAGTGTGCTGCAGGCACTGTCTTCTCCTGATTGTTTGAACCTTTAAGGGCACTAAAGTTATTTAACCTGAAGGTCAGGCTAGACAGAAGCTGTAGCAGCAATGCAACAAGGTAGGTCAGAGAACCCACATCACCATTCACCTGTATCAGATTACCATTCAAGTTAAGATCCTGAACTGGGTTTCCTGAAAACAACAATAATAAAAAAGGCTCGTTTACATCTGTCCCTTAATAATAAAAATATATATATGCTAGATTATATCTGTCCCCAGTCATGCCTGGCCTGTGTGCAAAGGGGAGAGATTTCACTTTCCTATTATTACTGTTCTCTGAATTCCTGAAAGAGAGAAACCTCACATGGAAACTTTAAGGCTTTATCATGTTGGGAATAATTGTGAAAACAATTATATTAATGTGTTCTCAGAATTCTTGGCGTGGGGCAGTAGAGGAACCAAAACTTTCCTCAGTGTTCCTTGTTTACCTTCCTTTTCTCATCCCTTCATTCTGATACTTGTTCCTTGTAAAATCTCTGGTTGTTCTCTCAAAGCTTAGAGCAAAAGAAATGACAAGAACAAAGAACAACAATAACAAAAAATTAGCAGAAAGGAAAATCTAATTTTTATCTACACCTTTATAAGATCACAATACTTTGCATAACAACTGAAGACTCCGATTGTGATAGTCACAGATAATTTCTAGTCCTTAGGGTCAATGATGCTAAATGATAAAGTCATTTTCTTTCGGTGATACAAATTAAATTGCGAAGGGAGGATGGCAGGGGAGCCAGTCGGACTATGCAAGTCCCAGTGTGAGTGAGTAAGTATATGAAAAATTTTGCATACATGTGTGGGAATAAGTGGGAGTGGCTGACTAAGTGGAGACTCAGAAGCAAGAGGCCAGGACTGTCCTGGTGAAGCAGCTGGTATCACAGCTGCTCTACTTGGATCCTAGTGCTTCCCGGGGTGCAGAAGCTGAGCACCATTGTTTTCAAATCTTCCTTTCCCGGGAAGAAACTACCAGAAGTGACTGTCAGCTCCAGGCTCTGCCTCACCACTGCAGGACCTGGCCGGACACTGGCAGCAAGGACTGCAGAGAGAGCACAGTGAGGGAGCCCAGAAGAAGCAGAGCCTCACTGGAGAAGACAAAAGAGGCACTCTGCCACCATCTTGAAAACTGGGCAGAAATGTGCTCCGACTTGCTCACCATGGAGTGACCCACCCAATCTCTGTGACTGGTGGATTAACTATCAGGGGTTGATCATAATCCAGAGGATATATCCTGAAAGCACAAACTCTGGAGGGACAGGATCAGTGCTGATTCTCAGGAGCCCCACCCCCTACTCTGATTCAGCTGCAGGACAAAGGATATGACCAGAAAAGGACAAGAAAGACCCCTGAAGAGATCAGTTGGGGTACTCACAAGTATCCATTGCATTGCCATATAGAGTGGTGATGGGGAGTGGATCTCAGGGATCCCATATCACAATCAGTTAAAATTATGATTTGCAAGTAGTTTCTGAATCCTACCTCCCCATCCTTCACCTTATTCAATTCTCAAAACAACAAGAGACAACAAATCTTCCCAACCACAGTCCTGTTTCAAACTAGAACAAATTCAGAGCCCTGAAGGAAAGCATAGAGGGCTGAGCAGTCATCAGACGTGAAAGTCACTCCCACTGCCTTAGAATAACAGAACTAAAGAGAAAAGAAAGAGATCTGTCACAAATGAGGAAAAAATCAGTGAAAGAATAAGAAATTCCCAGTGTAACAAAGAGAACACCCCATGAAAGTCAGACCTCAGAGCCCAAACAATGAAGGTCACCAACAACTGGCCCCAGAACGCAACAGGGATTAGGGAATGAATGGAAAGAGTGAATAAGACTAAAGAAAGACAAGATGCAACACTGAAGGAACTTGTAACAGAGATTTTGGCCATAAAAAAAATTTCATCCAGGAAGTAACTAGCAAGATGACAAGCATGGAAAGCAGAATTAATCAAGCAGAAGAAAGAATTTCAGAACTTGAATACCAAAACATGGAACTAACCCAATCTGTAAAAAACACATAGAAAAAAAAAAACTCAGAAAGAAAGAACAAAGCCTCCAAGAGATATGTGATTACATCAAGAGGCTGAACCTATACCTGACTGGTATCCCAGAAGAATAAAAGAAATAGAGAACACGTTGCAGCAAGTATTCCAAGAAGTTATCCAAGAAAACCTTCCCCATCTCACCAGAGATGTGACCATCCAAACACAAGAGATATAGAGAAACCCTGCAAGACATCAACTGAGAAGACCTACTCCTAGACACATAGTAATTTGCCTACACAAAGTAGGCACAAAAGAAAAAATCCTGAAGGCTGCAAGAGAGAAAGGTCAGACTACCTACTGGGGAAAACCAATCAGAATAACAACAGACCTATCAGTAGAAACACTACAAGCTAGAAGGGACTGGTGTACAATATTCAAAGACCTCAAAGATAAACAATTTTAACCAAGACTTTCCTACCCAGCCAAGCACGGCTTCATCAGCAATGTAGAATTAAAATCCTTCCCAGACATCCAATCCCTAAAAGATTATACAACTTAAAAAGGTATTAAGCACAGAAGAAAGAAAAAAAAGAATGACCATGCACTTCCCAAGAGAACAGGAAAACACAGAATCAACAGAGAATAAATCATGACTGCAAACTTGAAAACACACACATACATCAACCCAAAAAGTTAAAAAAGAAAAAACTTCATAAGAACCCCATAATGGGGAAAAACAATCACATTTCAATAATCAGCTTGAACATGAGTGGACTAAACATACCACTGAAAATACACAGAATGACAGATTGGATAAAAAACCATGACCCAATAATTTGCTGCATCCAGGAAACTCATCTCATACCAGGGGACACACACAGACTCAAAGTTAAGAGGATGGAAAACAAATTTCCAGGTGAATGATCACAAAAGAAGGCAGGAGTCACAATCTTAATATCAGATAATGCAATCTTTAAGCTATCAAAAATTTAAAGATACAGAAGGACACTACATAAATGATAAAGGGTTCAATCCATCAACAAGAATTATCCATTCTACACATGTATGCATCCAACACAGGAGCACCAACATTTATAAAGCAATTACTAAGTAAACCAAAAAAAGATATTGACTCTAACACTATTGTAGCTGGGGACCTAAATACCCGATTATCAACCCTAGATAGATCATCAAGATGAACAATCAACAAAGAGATCTGGAACCTCAACTTGACATTTGAAAAAATAGACTTAATAGATACCTACAGAACACTCCACCAAATAACCAAATAACATATATTAAACTCATCACCACATGGAATATGCTCTAGGATTTCTCACATTCTCAGCCATAACTCAAGCATAAACAAATTTCATAAGATTGAAATACTACCATGTGCCTTCTCAGACCACAGTGTAATAAAAATAAATAACAACAGAATTCCCGCCAAGCCCACAAAGATACGGATGCTAAACAGTATGACACTGAACAACTACTGCGTCAACACATAAATCAAAACAGAAATTAAAAGATTTCTGAAAAAAATAAAAATGAAGAAACATCTTACCAAAACCTCTGGGATGCCATGAAAAGAGGTCTAAGAGGGAAATTTATATCTCTACAAACACACATGAAGAATAGGGAAAGATCACAAGTTAACAGCTTAACAAATCACATAAGGGAGCTGGAAAGACAAGACCACCAAAACCCTAACTTTAGCAGAAGAATTCAGATCACCAAAGTAAAAACTCAAAGACGAGACAGAAGACAAAAATATCATAGAAAAAAATCAACAAAACAAAAAGCTAGTTCTTTGAAAGAATAAACAAGATTGACAAACCTCTAGCCAGGCTGACTGAGGAAAAAGTCCAAATAAACACAGAAATGCAAAAGATCAAATCATAACTGACCCTAAGAAATACAAAAGATTATCAGAGATTGTTATGCACACCTTTATGGAAACAAACTCAAAACCTAAATGAAATGGAGCACTTTCTGACATCATACAACCTCCCAAGGTTGAAATAAGAGGACATTGAGACATTAAATATACTAATAACAATCCAGGAAATTGACTATATCATAAGAAAACTGCTTACCAAAAAAAAAGAGCTGAACTGGATGACTTTCCAGTGAAATTCTACAAAACATACAAGGAAGAGTTGATATCCATCCTATTGAAAGTATTCCAGGCAATAGAGAAAAACAGAATTATTCCCAAATCATTTTATGAAGCTAACATCACACTGATACCCAAACTGGGTAAGACCCAACAAAAAAAAGAGAACTGCAGGCCAAGATCCCTGATGAATATAGATGCAAAATTCTCAGTGAGACTCTAGCAAATTGGATCCAACAACACATCTGAAAAATTATCCACCATGACCAAGTAGGCTTCATCCCTAGGATGCAGGGCTGGTTCAACATCTGCAAGACCATAAATGTAATTAAATACATCAACAAATGTAAAAACAGAAACCACATGATTATATCATTAGATGCAGAAAAAGCTTTTGTTAAAATCCAACATCCCTTCTTGATAAAAACCCTCGAACACCCAGGCATAGAAGGAACATACCTCAAAATAGTAAGTGCCATCTATAATAACCCCATAGCCAGCATATTGTTAAATGGACAGAAATTGGAAGGATTTCCTCTGAAAATTGGAATAAGACAAGACTGTCCACTCTCACCCCTTCAACACTGTGTTGGAAGTCCTAGCTAGGGCAATTAGACAAGAGAAGGAAATCAGGGGTATCCAAAGAAGAAAAGAGGAAGTTGCTATCCTTCTTTACTGATATGATCCTATGCCTCGAAAATCCAAGAGAATCTGTCAAAAACCTCTTTGCACTGATAAAGAACTGGCAAAGTCTCAGGGTGTAAAATACATGCGCAAATGACAGTCCCTTTTTTTTTTTTTTTTGAGTTGGCGTCTTACTCCGTCGCCCAGACTGGAGTGCAGTGGCCGCTTCTGGCCACTGCAGCCTCGACCTGCTGGGCTCTGGCGATCCTTCCGCCTCAGCCTTCCGAGTAGCCGGAATTACAGGCGCGCGCTACCACGCCCGGCTAATTTTTTTGATTTATTGTAGAGATGAGGTTTCGCCAAGTTGCCCAAGCAGGT